>VZTR01007154.1:22490-47206 GCA_013400775.1 Chaetops frenatus | reverse complement strand
CCTGGCTGCCAAGTGCCCACTAAAACCACTTTATCATTCCCCTCCTCAGCTGAATAGAGGAGAGAAAGTATAATTAAAGGGTCATAGGTCAAGATTAAGGTCAGGGAGAGAACATTCACCAATTACCATTATGGGTGAAAGAAACATGACTTAGAGAAATTTAATTGAATTTATTAACAATCAAAATCAGAGTAGGGTAATGAGTAGTGAAAACAAATCTTAAAACCACCTTCCCCTCATCCTTTCCTTCTTCCTGGGCTTAACTTTACTCATGATTTTTCTACCGCTTCTTCCCCAGCAACACACATATGTGGACAGGGAATAGGGGCTGTGGTGAGGTTATTACATGCCTCTGTTGATCCTTCCTCCTCAGGGGGAGGATGCCTCACACTTTTCCCCGGCTCCAGTGTGGGGTCTCTTCCATGGGAGACAGTCATCCACAAACTTCTCCAAAGTGAGTCCTTCCCATAGGCTGCAGTTTTCCATTAGCTGTTCCAGAGTGGGTCCCTTCCCTGGGGTCATAAGTCCTGTCAGCAAACGTGTTTCAGGACAGGCTCCTCTCTCCACAATNATCCTTCCTCCTCAGGGGGAGGATGCCTCACACTTTTCCCCGGCTCCAGTGTGGGGTCTCTTCCATGGGAGACAGTCATCCACAAACTTCTCCAAAGTGAGTCCTTCCCATAGGCTGCAGTTTTCCATTAGCTGTTCCAGAGTGGGTCCCTTCCCTGGGGTCATAAGTCCTGTCAGCAAACGTGTTTCAGGACAGGCTCCTCTCTCCACAATCCATAGGTCCTGCCAGGAGCCTGCTCCAGTGTAAGCTTTGTTGCTGATAATAAGTAATAAATCAATAATTCATTTATAGTGTTTTAGCAGAACACTACCTTTGGGAGAGTGGTTTTGAACAATCACTTGAATTTCAGACTAATTTTTATATGTGTATATAAAAATACCTTTAGAATGTCTGTAGGACAACTATTCTTTTTCCATCTTCATAATGTAATACAAAATACATATCTGAAATCACATAAGTTAATATAAGGACAGTAGTGTGAATGTGAGCATTTTACTTTAAACTTGAATCGTAATTCTCAAAGTCGTTTTTTGTTGGACTGCAAGAGTCTTCCCCAAACTACACCTCTCATGAATTTTACTTAGTTTGCAGTCACCTAATTTTTATCCACAGTAGATCCTATATCAAAACCAATCTGCCATTTGAGTAAATGTTATTTTCCATTTACTTATATTTGTCTTTCTGTTAGATAAAATGTTGTCTACTTTCTTGGTTTTGGGAAGCAGTTTTTTCTAGGGGATTGAGTGTTTAGGCTGCAGGCACTGAAGTCCCTGACTTTGAAATGTATTTATTTTATTTTAAGTAGATTTTTGGCCTTGACCAAGTGGCATAATTTTATCTTCAGCTTCTACATTATTGCAATGAGTAATCTTTTTAGAAGGGTCACCTTTTTATTTGCTTTATTCTCCAGAGTGCCACATAATCACACAGTTTTTGTATGGTTGAGCATATTGTCTCTTCTAACTTCTCTATTTGTGTCTGAAGAGGCTCCTTTTGCACTAAGCTTTCATGTTCAAATAGCAACTTAATACTCTCTATTTGCTATGTGTCAGTGAGTTATAAATCAGGCTTCAGATCACATGCTTTTGTAAGTTGTAAATCTTCTAGTAAAGATCAGTCAGAAATTAATTTAGGATTCTGAAACTGTCTGCAGTTGCATGCTAGGCAAATAACATTGCTTTTTATTAAAGAATGAGCTAAAAAGTTACCCATTTGTAGCATACAAAAATAACTTTTATATTATTTTTTACTGTTACTTATTATTGGCAGTATATCCAGGATCATAGCTGCCTGAGCTTTCCTATGGCTTGTGCACCTTTCCACCTGAGAGAACTCAGTGAGCTCTGACATTTGCCAAGCTGCACACAGCCCTAGGAAGTTTGCTGTCTGTCTTCTGGGTGAAGTCACTAAGGCATCTCTCTATTGTGCAAGGTTGTGCCCAGCCAGCTCCACAATAAATGTCAAGAGGCTTGAGAATAGCAAAGATTATGTTGGAGGAACCATGCTATGATGCAAAAATCAGGTCACATTGAATTTTAGTTGTGGATCACAGAAAACCTACAGTTTCAGCTGATAATTTTAAATAAAGGATGATGATAAAGCATTTGTGCACATTTCAGTTGCAATGTATAAAGGAATGTGTCTAAGAGATTAGGAATTTGGGACACCCAAGCTGAAGAATTTAAAACTAGTTCCTAACCTAGGGTTAGGCTCCCAGCCAATTTCAAAGATTATTAAAGTTCCCTCATTTCCAAAACTATTTGCCATCCGCTTGTCAAATTAAAACAAGGAGGAATTGGGTTTGCCATACCTCAAAATCAAGTTGTTTATATTAGGGTTTTCTTAGGACTAACTTCAATATAGTTTCTGAAATTTTTGTAGTAATGCTTATAGACACTTAAATGTAAAGTCATCCTAACAGGCTTCCTATGTGATCTTGTCTCACTCGGTGTGAACTGAATTTTCAGAAGAGTGTTTCGATAATGCAGTTATCAAACTGCGTGAAAACCATCCCAGGAGAGCACCTGGCATATTCTTAAAAGAGGTGTAAGGATCCCAACTGACACATACTAAACCAGATCCTTTCAAAGAAACATTTATTAAATTTGTTCTGGTATATGCTGTCAGTTAAAGTAATAACCTTACAGTTCTTTTTTCAACACCTTATTGAGTTTGTTGACTCCCTTTTATAGTGTATGAGGGGAATTGTGCAAGTAGTTTAAATGTTTAAATTACAAACTTCTGTCATATGTAATACTAATTTTTGTTTTTCCAAAGTAGTGACAGTGTGTTATCTAACTTACTAGTTTGACTATAACTTGTAAATAAGACACTTCTGTGCAGAAATTCAAGATAAGATGACTGTATTCACTTTACTACTTCTAAAAACTCTGGAGTGACTTGGAGATAATTACCCTAACATTATATATATATGTAACTTCTTGAGGTCCTGCTGCTTAGTGTTAAGAATAATTAAGAGAGGTTATGGATGTAACAAAACAAGCACCTTTCATTTGCGCTTGTCCTCATTTTCTTCATAACAATTTTTTGATCTCCTGTCCCCTAGGCTCAGAGGGGTATTTATAGCAACACCATTCCTCCAGAGTTATAGTCTTATATAAAGAGTTATACTCTTCTTTTAGTTCTACCAATATGGAAAGATTGCAAGGAGTCTATTAATAGCTTTTTATACCAAGTAATGGCCTTTTATAGCATTTTCCTTAGAAGAAGTAACTCAATAGCCCTTGTTCTTAGGTCAGGTGTTTTGTTTCTATAAAAAAGCTCACCACTGTTGACATCATCCAGAATATTTTCAGATGGCAAAAGTTCTGACCTATAAATTTACTTGTACTTTAATTATAGTGTTGAGTTCATCATTGAAAAATTATAGAAGTCCTAGACTATCTCCTCTGAGCATTCTTCTATTTTAGGGCTTTACTGCCCAGTCACAAGTTTCTAATTCCTCTTTATTGTTACAGGGTTTCTTTCTTTGCTTGTTGATTTCTAAGCCCATGATTTTACAATATTTCTTTATTTAGTGACATATTCCTATTGAGTTAACTGTGTAAGTTGGAAACTGAATTCATTCTCCTGAAAGCTGACATAAAAATATTTGTTTCCCTCAGTAGATGACAACATTCCTACTCTTTTCCTTGGTATTAAATACTGATTAAAAGAACAGTATATTTTATTCATTAACTAAAAAAATACTTATTTGAAATAAAAGATAATTGGACTTTTAATTGCTTAGGTAACATTTTTCAAGGGTGATTTTTACTTGGTTTTAAATAGAATTGTTTTTAGGTTTTATTCTATATGTGTTTGTATTTCCTATTGTTATTTTTATTGTTCTAATTGTACAACCCAAAATTTATACTGCTGTAAAGAAGATTTGGATCTAAATTACCTGTCTTGAATACTGATAAAAGTGTAATTATGGCAAGACAAGGTTTCTGACAGGATACGGGGATCAGCATTTGCAGAGTCTAAACAGGTCTTGTAGCTTTCACTGAACTTTCTGCTGATTGCAGCAGGTTTTTTTACCCTGTTACCTCTGTGAAAATTAAGGCTGTGTCTTTACAGACTTGCAAATTACCCATGCTGGAATGAAATGGAGGTCTGATATACTTTCGTTAATATGTTATGAGCAAAGCATTGGTTTAAACCTTAAGTATATACTTTAAATATACATTTCCCACTTATGATAACCATTACTTCAGAGTAATGACTTCTATAGGGATAATGTAGAAAGGATAACCAAAGATTATTACAGGGTTGGTCAGTGCCAGCACTGTTGGCCAATTTGACAGCTAATGAACCATTATGATGTTGAAAGTTGTTAATGTTCCAGCAAGCCAGTCATTAAATGCTGCAATGAAAATTTTTTGAGAGGATTATTACTGTTCTAAACTACATTTAGTGATTTGTAGTAGACATTTTCTTCTTGATATTCGTATTACACAATAGAATCATAGAATCTTTTTGCTTGTAAAAGGAAAGGAAAGGGCCTTTAAGATCATTGAGTTGAAACATTAACTTAGCATTGTCAGGTCTACCACTAAACCATGTCCCTAGGCACCACACCTTTGGGATTTTTAGATACATTGAGGAATGATGACTCAACCACTTCCTTGGGCAGCCTGTTCCAATGCTTGGCAACCCTTCCAGTGAAGAAATTCCCTAACATCCAATCTAAACTTCTGACACAACTTCAGGTCATTTTCTCTTGTCCTATCACTTGTTACTTGGGAGACGAGACCAACCCCCACATGGCTACAATCTCCTTCCAGCTAGTTGTAGAGAGTGATAAGGTAACCTCTGAACTCATTTTCTCCAGGCTAAACACCCCCAACCCCCTCAACCTCTTCTCATCAGGCTTGTGCTCCAGACCCTTAACCAAATTCATTGTCCAGAAGACCCAGCACTTTTTGTTGACCCTCATACAACAGTCCTCAACCGATCGCTCTGGCCTGTCCAGATCCCTCTGCAGAGCCTTGCTGCCCTCCAGCAGATCAACACTCCTTGGAGTCACGCCCAACCTGAGGTCACCTGTAAACTTCCTGAGAGAACTTCCCCTCATCCAGATCATGGGTGAAGACATTAAACAGAAACGGCCCCACTGCTGACCCCAGGGACCCACCACACGTGACCACCGGCCAACCACTTTCAGCTCCATTCACTGCCACTCTCTGGGCTCAGCCATCCACCCAGCTTTTTACTCAGCAAAGAGTGCACCTGTCCAAGCCATGACCAGACAGTTTATCCAGGGCAATGTCGTGTGAAAGGGTGTCAAGGGCTTCATTAATTTCCAGATGGACAACATCCCCAGCTTTTCCCTCATACACTGAGAAGGTCACCCTGTCATTCAAGGACTGACAGTTGGTCAAGAAACTAATAAATTATGAGGCAACGAATTTGGAAATTCTGTAATTCCTGTGTGTTTATCCAGCAAATTTCTATCAGCTACAAAGCCAAGCATACTAGGGTACGCTCGGTTAGTAATTGTTATTGACTGAACCAATGGAATACTTACAGTACTTTTTTTCTGCTGATATGTTGACTTTTATTTGTATTTCTTTATATTGATAGCCGCAGAGTGTTACGATCCATTTTTACACTGCTTAATGGCAATTTAAAATAAGTTGTGAATTGTAATTGAGAGTGTGAAACAGAGAGTCTAACTGCAGAAGTTTGATAATCCTGTGGACTCAAATGCTATTTTCACTTACATGCTGACCTCATGTAACACTTTATTACATTTCTGAAGGATTAGGCTGAAAGTACAAGAAGCTTAAAATCAATCCAAGGCTAAAAGAAATTCAGACTGACTCTTTATCTCCCTAAAAAACTCATTCATTCACTGCTTCCAATCCTGTTTTCATTCATTTTATCAGTAAAAGAACTCCAGGGAAGTTATTCCTTGTAGCTGCAACACTGATCTGTAGATTAATTAATCCTCTCTTCCTCCACTAGACTCATTCACTTGCTAATACCTAAAGTTGAGTTATATTTGTCCAGTCAAAAGGAAATTTTTATCTTTATGTTCTAGAAGACTGTGGACTGTTGTAAATTTTTTTGACAAATCTCTTGACCTTATCTTTAGTACAAAAAAGTGTCATACTAAAACATGTCTGTAACATTAAGTCAGCTAATTTAACACTGACCAGAATATTGTGATCATTATTGATGAGGATGGGCTACATCAGTCAAAGTTAATATGAACTTGGACCAGAGCTTTGTCATAATTCAGTTCACCCAGTGTAAAATGGGATTCTTTGTCTACCTCAGGCTCATGATCATGGTCAGCCTTATGATAGCTTACTTGGTTCTTCACAGCTCATCTAATATAATAAAATTCTGCAGTATATCTTAAAATCATTCTCAAGTTAATAGTAAAAATAGTTTTTTATTTCCATTTATTATTCTATAGGTTTTTTCAGATTCTCCTGTCTTCTACATATTCTACGTATTTGTTTGACTGTCATTTGCTGCAGGACCAAGGCAGTCTACCATAATGAGTTAATGTACATTCTTACAGTTGGAGGAATGGAACACAGAAATCTGCTGAAGTCTAGATTGCCGAAAGCATTTCGTGGCGTCATTCTCATTGGATCAATACCAGACATGACTGTAAAGGAGTGTTATATCCAATTATCTATAAAAATTTTAGCCAAATAATTCAAACAAAAGCATGCAGGAAGTGTAACCACATGTTAAGTTTATGCCCTTATTCTTGAGGACCAGGCATTTCTTTTGCCACCAGACTCATTCACCTATGAATACTTAAAGCTGAGTTACAGTTGTTGTCCTTCAGGCAAATGGAAAATTTTTATCTTTATATTTTAGAAAACTGAAGATTTTGGAGTAGAGCTTTTATTCTTAAATTTATCCTGAAGTTTACATAGCCACATTCTAAGTCACTGTCAGATTGACATTCAAGATGGCAAATTTTGAAATATTTCAAAAGGCTTCATTGAGCTCAGAACTGCAAAACACCTTGAGTTACAAAATAAAAGCCTGGGTGACTACAGATGTAATGGCTGATACAAATAGGTCCATCATTCCATTATGATGAAGTATCCATTTTAATTACTGAGGAAACTCAATGTTATTAACAGAGTTCTTGCAAGGTTACTGCATAAAGGCTTCACAATTAATTTTTCATCTCAAGAATAAAAGTGCATAGTTTGTCAACTTTATATCTTGTCATACCTAATTTTACCTAAAAGAGTGGTTTAATTGCCTTTTATGTGGTTGTGTCTTGAGATACACAACCCCAAACATAATTCCAAAATATTCCTTATTTAACCACCACACCTTAAAATAGAAGTGTGTCCCACCTCATTAAAAAAATATTTATAACAATATAAATCATATGAATTACAGAAGCATGCATAAAAAAAATATTAAGAAAGATAACCATTGGGTTTTGAAGAATCACAGGAAGCAGAGAAATAGGAAGTCAAGATTTTAAACTGGTGAGGTGTCTACGAGGAAGTAGATACTTATTAACCAAGTAATAATGAAATTTAATCAGTTGTGAAATTCTTTTAGGTCAATGTATGGAGAATCTAAAAGAAATGCAATTAAAACCATAAAGAAAGGTAAGAACCAGGAGAACATATATAACATGAAAATGTGTTGTATGGGTGTGATCAAGAGAGAAAGGGAATGACAGAGCATTTCTTTCATTTGGCAAAAGAGTCAAGAATAACGTAGTACTTCAATCTCTCCCACTTTGTAATACTCTTTATTTTGAAATTGGTCACTATAGGACAATCTTAATCACTCCACCATTGACTGTTGATTGGTTCTGTGATGTTTTGGAGGGTTGAGTTTCTTTGGGTTTGTACTATTTTAAGCATAGGTACTCAAAAGCTTCCCTTATCTGAGCTAAGACCATGTGACTTTGTTGAAAAACTTACCCATCTGATGAGATAAATATTGAGATTAAAGGGTCCTAGCAAATTTTTCCAAGTCTATCACACAGCACAAGTGAATGAAATAAAAGTTTGTTTTATACCTTGCAGCCTTGTAGCTTCATAAGGACTATAAAAAAAAGTTTATTTAATAATTAGATAGGCAGGTTAAATATAGCACGGTACAAAGAATACAGGTATCCTTTCGTCATTAAGATAAACAAATTTTTATTTTAGTGTGGTGAAGAAAAGTTAATTTTCTGTACTTATATTTCGTAATGGAAACTGAGATCCATACCTGTACTCACATTCACCTAAAGATTCTATATAACCTTTTGTCTGTTGCTGGCCAAGTTCCTACATGGGTTATGCCTTCCTACGTTTTTTTCACATTTCTGAAAGCTGAGTGCTGCTGTAGTGTTCTCAGCTGGGGTCTTATTCCTGGGTAAAGTGCACTTTACTTAGGAAGCACAGTAAATAATGTCTTTATGCTTTGAAACACTGTCAGAAAACAGTATTTTCTGCTCTACAAACTGGATTATTAGTAGCCATTATAATTTACAAGTCATGGATCTCCAAGCTTGCATGTAATAGGCTGTGCATTCCCTGTATATCTGCCAATTAGACAGAAAAATATTAAAAGGGTAAGATGAAGGCAGTTTAATTTTATGTTGTACAATCAGAAAGCTTGTAGTTTCCAGATAACATCACAAGGAGTTTAGTAACAGTTACTTATTAGCACATATTGTCCATGAATTATCAATGGATATAAAATACAGAAACCAGCCACACTCCTTTAACACATGGCATTTGAAATATCACTGTATGCAATTATTGAGAGAAAGTTTTGTATCATTCAAGTCAGAGACTAAAATTTGGGGTTGACATAAATCTAGCATCATATGTGTCCAGACTCATTATTTTAAAGATGAAGGTCAGCTTCTCTTTCTCTTATTTCTCTGTAGCTGGATTTACATACACATATGAAGGTAGCTGCTGCTCCTGACTGAAGTTTCTTGTGAAATCTTGGCAACTAGGAAAAACAGCAGATGTTACATCTCTACTAGCAGGTCATTTACTTAGGATAAGTGAGTGGTGAGTCAAGAAAAAGATGGACTATAAAAAGGCAAACTCACAAGAACTCATTAAGCTTCCTTGGCTTGGTCATCGTATGAGTACATTCAAGGACAGTAATTGTTTGGTGGAATGCAGGTATATAGCTATCAATAGATATAGATACAATTTTCCCCTGAAATTCATCACATACTAAAGGATTGTCTCTACTAAGTGTGTATCTTTAAGTCCATTGTGTGAGAAGTGCTACCCTTTCAGCAAGCCTATAACATTTACATCCTAATAAACATATTGCTTTTGTCAGTAGGCTTGTATGGATTGGAAACAACATATTTAACCCTTTTAGACTATTTTAGCCTAGGTGGATGTTAAGGAAAGGAAATTTAATTACCTCAATGTAAAACAACATTTGCAAGCATATGATACCATCACTATATTTTTTTAGAAACAGTTGAAGAAATTATTATTTTAGTGGGTTTACGTTTCTACTTGCCATGCAAGTCCTCCATATATTGTAACACTAGATCCATAAAGTGAAGTTTTCTCAGTCAATGAAACAGGATTTTTCATATTCTTTGGGGGAAAAAGTAGACTTCAGGAAATATCTCCAACAGTGTTGATGTATCTGTGTTTTCAAGACCACCTACTGTATACTTTTAAAATTACTAAGAATAAAACTCAGTGCCCAGCAGAGGCTGTTTGAATTCTAACAGCTTCAGTAAATGCATCCTGGTAGAACAGAGAAAGTCTGGTTTAACTGCTATTGGTTCTTTGTGACTGGTGGGAATGTTCTCTCTCTTGAACACCAGTGGTAGCTGAACTGGAAATAGAGAATGAACCCTATTTTGCGTGATATTTTCATTCTTTTTTTACTGAATGAACAATTTCCTTTTATTTGTGTTTCCACTTTGCAACAAGATTTACAGGTAGGTTAGTACATTGGCATATGTAATAATACATCACTTCAGGTGAGACTATTTGAAGGTTTTCTGTTGTTTTGTAGACAGACTACAGGACAAGCTCACCAATACACTTCAGCAGCTTTGTGCCTGTTGGCACAAAGCAGCCATGAACCTGACTTAACAGACTAGTTAAATTGGTTTTATGGCCTCTTTGTGCTGTGGGAATATTGTAAAACAGCTGGAGTGCCTTGCTCATGTGTCTGGTCCTAAATTGCTTGCATGGTATGAAATGCTGTTTTACAGCTGTCTCATGGAGACCCTCTCAAAACTGCATTCACCTAATGACACTGCACCAGCAGACTGGGTCTTTAAAGGAAGGCATCTGGTACGTACCACATTTGGTACCTTTCATCTAGCCCTGATGTACTTTAGAAGCCTCATTAATCTCATTTCAATTAAAATAATTACCGACTGAGACATCAGAAGCATCTATACAAATATGATATAGATCAGGCATGCACGTTCAAAGGGAAGTGCCTGTCATTGCTCTTCCTTCATTCCGGTTCACACCATGAAACCGTATTGCAACATGCATTTAATCCCTTTTGAATGAAGTGAAAAGCAACTCTGCGCTCTGGTACGAGCCCTACTGGATCCCAACAATTAATAAGCATTAAGTCTACAGAAGTAAACTAAAATTTATCCAAAATACCTAGCCCTGCTCCCTCATCTGCAGTGGTGGAGTGCAGGTGCTTACCAATAACTTTTTAACTCCAGGTCTGCACTTACTTCTGCTCTGTTACTTGCTGATGCACACAGGCAGAGGTAAGAGATAGGTCCATGCTACTCAGCATGAAATTCTAGGTTTCCTGAAATTACCTGAGTTCCCGCCATAATGTCTGGATGCTTGAGGTGGTATTCTAGCCCTTTGTAGAACCCAAGTTGAATTCCTTCCTTTATATGATATCACAGCAGAAGTTTTTAACAGGATTTCCTCAAGTTTTCTCTTTTGCAACTTTTCTTTTTTTATGACTTTATTGTAATAACGTATTATATCTCCAGCTTCTCACTACAAGAATTGCTTGTATGTTCTGTGAATCTGGAATTCTCAGAGTCTTCACAGAGACACTCTGTCTTTCCCTTTGAATTGTAAGTTAAGACTTCAGATTACTGGGTAATTTTTCTGAGGCAATAGATAATTCTGCCCTGAACACAGCAATGTCACCGTAAAGCTGGTGCAGGGACACTGTTTACATAGGCAACTCTTGAGCAACTTCATACTTAGTGAGTGTCAAGGCAAACCTTTTTTGTGTCCTATTTCCCAAACACAACTGAGTGTCATACACTCAAGACACACCTTTGTGAGAGATTCATGGTGATGAGTGTTAGACATTTATATCCTGCTCCTTAAAACAGTGCTTCCACTGAGTTTTGTCTTTTCTCTGATATTTTGGGGGAGATTGAGCCAGAGAGGAGCTCTCCTGCTGTAGGGAAAAGATGACATTTTCCAACTAAACATCAAAGGAAAAAGCAATGCTGAAGATTAATTGAATCAATTAGAGGAAAATACAATATGCTGACTTAAGTGCATAAACAATGGGGTATCTATTGTTGACCTATGTACTTAATTTTAATTACTATCAGTTCGTCAGCATAAATCTTTAAGCATTGCACATTATGAAATGCTAATTCGTAAATGGATGTTGCACTTAATGTTGGCTTCAGTTTAAAAACTAATTGAAGATTCTATCAAATACTTGACCTCAAAAGTCACATTGTTTAGGCTTGATGGAGATGGTATTAAGAAAATAAAATGCTTGTATACCTGTTATATCATAGAATCATAAAATCTTTTAATGCTTTGTGTTGGAAAGGGGTCTTAAAGATCATCTAGTCCGCCCAACCCCCCTGCTGCCATGGTCAGGGACACTTTCAACTAGATCAGGTTGCTCAGAGCCCAATCCAACCCAGCCTGAAACATCTGCAGAGCTGGGATATCCACAGCTTCTCTGGGCAACCAGTTCCAGTGCCTCACCACCCTCACAGTAAAGAATTTTTTCCTAATATCTGATCTAAACCTACTCTCAGTCTGAAATCATTCCCCTTTGTCCTGTCACTGCATGCGCTTGTAAATAATCTTGTCTGATCTTTCCTGTAAGCTCCCTTCAGGTACTGGAAGGCTGCAATTAGATCACCATAAAGCCTTCTCTTTCCAGGCCGAACAATCCTAATTCTTCCTAGCCTTTCCTCAAAGATGAGGTGCTCCATCCCCTGATCAGCTTGGTAGCCCTCCTTTAGACTCATGGATATGATCAGCTATCAGTAGATGAAATTCCAAAGCTACATGTAGATTGCACACTCAAAAGTTGCAAAAAAGAAGAAAACACAGTCATCCTTAACCTTCTGACTGATCTTTTCAGTAACAAGCAATTATCCATAGTGGTTTAGGTATCTGAGTTGTTTTAACCTAGCTTTCATCCAGGTCCTTTGATTAGTTCCATATATCCTTTAGTTACTTTCAGCAAACTATATTACATAAACTGTAGTTTGGAAAACCAGTTTTTCTTGGATAGTCAATTCTAATTTTTTGTTTGTTTTTTTAGATGCAAGGTGACAAACCATATTTGCCTGATCAATTAAAAGGGAACACTGCAACCTCTTCCTGCTGTCATTGTAGGGCAGGACTCTTACTGGATTTACATTTGTGTGGTTGTATTGCTTAGAATTGAATTAGATTTGAGTTTGAAGAGCAGAATATAGTATGGAGACAAATAAACAGAGGATTTTAATTAACAAAATGAAACCTAGAAACTGGTCCCTCATAGGATTCCACTCTTGTATCTCTTCTCTGTGATGCCCAGTGACAAGACCCAAGAGAATGGTCTGAAGTTGTGTCAGGGGAGGTTTAGGTTGAACATGAGAAAAGGGTTCTTCACCCAGAGGGTGGTTGGGCACTGGAACAGGCTCTCCAGGGAACTGGTCACAGCACCAAGCATGACAGAGTCCAGTAAGTGTTTAGACAATGTTCTCAGGCACATGCTGTTACTCTTGGGGTGTCCTGTGCAGAGCCAGGAATTGGACTCAATGATCTTTGTGGGCAACTTTCAACACATATTCTGTGAAATAATAAATATAATGAAGCTCTTTGGTGAGACCAACTAATACACATACCCACTCACAATCTGAATGACCAGTTTCTAGATTTCATTTTATTAATTTAAAAAACTTCCTACCAAAAGTATAAAAATAGATAGGTCAATTTTTCATGGTTTCAGAGACTCTGTAGCTGTAGCAAAGCCTGGCATGCATTCATTTTATGTCATTAAGTAGTGGATTCTTACAACTGAGAGATGCCACACAGATTTTGTGAATTTGTAGGGCCAAATGACATTACATCTATGAAGCATGGTCTATTTTACTAGCAACATTAATACTTAAATCTGTTTTTCATGCTACTGTGAATGCTAGTCTCTGAACCAAGGAGATAAAATTTATGCTGATAAAATCATCTTCTATGCTGAAACTTTAAAAGCAAATCTGAAGAATTTATCATTACAGAGGAAAAAAAATGCTTTTAATCTGGAGTGATTTTTGATCAAATCCTGTTTTTCTGGATTTATCCTGTATGTAGTTTAACAATTCAGAGGTGTCTGTTCATTTACGTAGCCAAGTACTGATTTATTACTAGAAATATTTTTAAAGATAGACCAAGGAGAAGGAGCAGTTGTGGATAATTCATGAGAAGCAAAACAATATAGCAAACCACTAACCACAACTAAGGTTTGCAAGTGAGAAAAATGTCAATTTTAGAAAATTACCTTTCTCAGCTTGAAAACCCTAGCTAGTATCCAAAACCAAAGAAAGCTGTCAGTAGAGAGACATGTTGAGGAAAATTGGCCTCAGTTGCTATGCTACAAACATATTTATTCCCATTAACATCACTTATTTTTATATTAAGAAGACACTTTTAAAGTGGCATTCTGTAGTTTTTTGTTTGTTTTTCAATGAAACAAGTTGGTTGGCTGCTTGATACCTGACACACATACATAATTTTTGGTCAGTTTCCAAAGTGCTTGTCTTTGTTTTCATTGTACAGAAATGGTCTCAAGGCTATTGTTTAAAAAAATTGCTTCCAGGGAAACAGTGTCATTCTAATCATCTTACATTTTGCAGGATCTTCATATTCCAAATCAACAAGTAAGTGGAATATTACAAAGGACTGAAGAGTAAGAAAGTGCAAACTAGATTATTCTTCATTTTAAAAATCCTAGGTCTTCATTTGTGTTTCTAAGTCTGTGCATAGAATCTTAGCATTGGGCTCTTATTTTAAACATAAAATAATGAATTTTAATTAATTAGAAATTAATATAACCATTATGTAATTATAATAAATAATTATAAGCTACATTATATTAATATATCATTAAACCATTATCTGTATAAGATTTTAATTGTTTTGCATTCACCAAATGCAAAAGTATCTTTTATCAAAACTACAGATTGTTTTTAAATGTATTCTTCCCAGAAGGTATATTTATTATTACTCTTTCATATCTCATATATTAACAATCCAGTCTAAAAAATATATACAGTTAAACTTTACACAATCAGCTGTTCTACATATATGTTGTGTTCAAGACTATTACAATATTTGATATATTTTTTCCATTGAAAAATAATCTTTTTTATGACCATAAAACAGAACTGAATCAAGGAGGTTTACAGGAAAAATGTTAAATCCATTTCACATGAAAAAGGACAGTGTAAATGGTCCTTCACAATCCTATTCGCTGATCCAAATGTAATATCATTTGATTCTCCACACTAACATCAGAAACTTCCTTAAAAATAATTGTTAGAGAAACTAAATGGGCCGTTTTGCCTATTTCCTCACCAAAGTCCACAATCTGTTTTCTGTATCATTTTGACACTCAGATGAAAGGTGATGCTGATTTCTTTAGTCACCTTTATCTGAAGTAGACCCATATCAGATTTCAGCTTGCAGGAGCTGGCATACAAATGAGCTGAACCAACCCCAGCAACTGCAGGAAGTTTTTTCACAAAAATATAATGAAACTTATTTCTGAGAAGAAACTTCACCTCTTGTCATTTACCTGCCAGGGACCTCTATTGGAAACTGGTCACATGCAGTCCATCCAAGTGGATGCAGAAGACTTCCAGTAATACCCAGTAATGGGGCACACCACATAAATATCTCTGGCTGAAAATATTTAATATGGGGGGAAAGACTGAGCAGTAATTTGCAAGGGCCTTCATAACAGAGATATAAACAAGTACATACATAAACAGATTTCTTCCCAAAAGCCTGGCTAAGAGTGCTGGCTATTAACAGAACATTAGTAGTAACATTTTTAGTCTAAATAACAAGTAATTAGCCAAGCACATTAAACAATAATGAGAGCTAGTAATCTTTTTTTTTTCAGCAAAATTAGCCTGGACTAATTTTAAAACTACATTTAATACCAACAGCTTTATGAATATGTAAAAGGTAAAAGTTACACACAGTACCAAATGTTCTCTGCAAACCAAAGATAATTACTGTATCTTGACTGTTATGCATGAACTTCTATAGAACAGTTGTTTCCCCACTGTTCGTTCTTGTGCATGCATAAATTATGGCAGTTTTCTGTTAGGGTCTCCAAAGGATTCTAACAGAATAAAATAAATTGCTGATCAATTTTGATAAGTCTTTGATCTACATTTTTGATACTCAGTCTTTGAAAAGCCTATCTAAACAATAGGAATAATCAAATATTAATGGAAAACATTTTCACAAGAGTACAAGGACAAAGTAAGCATCTTCTCTGTGTAGTAGTAAATAAAGGGTTGGGGAGTAGGCTGGATTTATATAGACACAACTGGTGTTCTAAACTTAGGCTGCATAGAAATAACCCATAAACATGGGATTTTTTCCATTGAGCCTTCTCTGTCTTGAAACTGATGATGAAGCATGATGGCCAGTAAGATGATTAAGGGTTGGAGCACCTTTCCTGTGAGATAAACAAGATTGGGGTTGTTCAGCCTGAAGTGAAGGTCACGTAATTGCAGCCTGAAGTACACCAAAAGAGCATAGATAAAAGATGGAGAAATTAAAATGCATATCATGACAAGCTAAAGGGGAACAATGTCAAGGTAAAAGACAGTAGGTTTCAATTAGATATTAGGAAGAAATTCTTACTTTGAGGGTGGTGAGACACTGGAACAGGTTGTCCAGAGAAGATATCCCATCCCTGTATGTGTTCAAGGACAGGTTGAATGGAGGTCTGAGCAACTTGATCTAGTTGAAAGGTGTCCCTGCTCATGGTTAGAACTATATGATTTTTAAGTCTCTTCCAACCTAAGCTGTTCTGTGATTCTACAAAAATCATTTAACATGTCCTAGAAGCCATGCCTCAGTGACTGAAGTTATCATTCCTGGTTTTGTCTTGTGACACAAAAGACTTGAACAGTATTTCCAATAAGTGCCTTTTCAAGCAATGCCCTTATGAAAAAGTTAGACCAAAACCTATGGGTTTTCTTTAGCCTCTGCTGCCTTGAAACTGATTGAGCTGGTATTCCATTCCAGAATTCTTCTGTTCAATACTCTGATTTTTGTCTGTATTTTCTAATGTAGACCTTCCAATTTAGACAAAACTAGCTTCTTCAAACATGCTGAACTGAAGGAAAAATCAGTCCCTTATACAGCACCTTCTGTGATTTATACACTATTATACACAGCCTGTGTCTATGCTTAGAAGAAATACAATATTTGTAGTACCTTATGAAGAAGTTAGATAACACTACAGTAGAATTAGTACAGGTCTTGTCAACTAAAAGCCAAAGTTGATTAAGTCAAATTGTGGCAAGTCAACATAAATTACACTAGGCAAAGGCTTTCAGAGGAAGTGTTTTTAGTATTCAGTGATACACCTTCAACAGCTTCTGTGGACCTGAACCTTCACTCATTTCTACTCAATCATTTGACATGATGTCTCAGGACTGATTTAAATCAAGTTTTTGGAAATTTGGAGAAGACTATTAATTGTCTCACCTCTGCAATTCTCAGTGCTACGGAGATTTTTCCCAAATATTACTACAGTGCACTTAATGAATACAGAACTTGACATTGCCAGAATACATTGCCCAATCATTTTTTGTACTAAATCTTCTAAATAACCTTTTTATTTTGATAAATAAAAAGCCATGAATGACAAATTATACATGAGTATTTTTGAGGAGAAACCTACTGCTGCAGAAAATTAGGGACTTGAACTTCTGCTTCCATTTTCTGAATTTCCTTTGCTTTCAACAGCACTGGCCCAGTTCATTAAAGTTACCTCAATTGTGCTAAAGAGAAAGTAGTTATAGAATTAGGGTAACCTCTCTATTGACTATAAGACCTTCTAGTGACCTGAATACCATGTATTGCTAGTCCTTTCCTCCCATCTGTTTTTATTGTCATACTAAATTGGAATTAGTATGGGAATATTTTATAAATGTCCATTATCAATACTCAAATGTATTTTATTTAAATTGTCCTGGATTGAAGGACAGGTGTCTGCTAAGGAAGGCAGGGGGCCTCCCTTGGAATGGACAAAATGTAAACCCTTTCCCTCCGAATTATCGTGATTCTGAAAATTAAGGGGCTCACAGGCAAAGATATGGGAAATGGAATAACAGTTCTTTACTAGTAGTTATAATAAAACAAACAAACAACCACTACTATGGCTTTGACAACAAACAGAAGCAGGAACCCAGTGAGAGCCTGCTGGCTTGCAGGCACCTTCAGTGCAGTGATGGTCACAGCCAGCAGGGGGCGCTGGTGGCGTGAGCTCAGGGAGCACGTGGCGATGGTGGAACCCCCAGCCGGGATGGGGAGGGATGGAAGAGAAGTTTTACTTTCACANCTCACTCCACGGCAGAAGAAACAGGTCTCCCAGCAGCAGCTCTGAAATGTTCTCCCTGGCAGCCCAGAGCAACAGTGGGAGCCCCTCCTCCAGCCAAGCCTTTTGCCAGCCCAAACTCCAAGGTATCCCCCACCCTGCTGAGAGAGAAACTCTCTGAGCTGGACAATCCCTTCTCCCCTCAGTTCAATCACTTCTTTTGTTCTTATTAAGTACCTGGCCATTATGGTCCCTTAGAAACTGATGGGCAAAAAATTCCAAAGGTGAAGAGAAACAAAAGGGAAGAACACCCAAACCCCAACAAATTCATTCATAATTTTTGAGGGAAGTATCTTGTATCTAAGCAGGGTCTTCCTGGCAAAAGCAATGACAGAGATCAGGATTACAATTTTTTTTTCGTTTAGATGGTGTCATCAGAAGATTATATTAATTTGTGTAGAGTTCAATACAGAATTTTTACCTTTGTTAAATTTAGTTTTAGTGAACTACCACTATTGTATGTTACAAATTTGTGAAAGCAGAAAACAAGAAATAAACGTAATATTATTTACTGATTGTACATTATGTATAGCAGTACATTCTTTATCTTAATGCATCTTGATAGAGGTAAGGAGACATGCTCTTCAGCCACTGCTCTGGGAAAAGTCTGAAAATGCCCTCTGTGTTAAACATAACTAATCTCTCAGTGTTTTTTAAGGTTTTCATACATTCTCTAATGAAGTAGAATTTAACTCCACTTGGCTACCCAAAGAAAGTTTATGAAGTGTTTTTTAGCACTTTATATGATGTAATTCTTAATTTTAGCCCAGTGTTTTCTTGTTGGACAGAAAATAGTTTGAAAAAATAGCCAAAGCATTCTGCCTTAACAAAGATGATACTTGGATTTCTACTCAACAAATAAAGTCACTATAACTTCTAAGACTAAAGACACAACTCAAGTGATGAGTAAATGTCGAGGTAAAAATGGGTAAATAAGATCTGTATATTTGTCAACAAAACACTCAGGTCTAGCTTTACATTCATGAAATGGTCAAAAATAAGCAGTATATAACTAAGTTATTTCTTAATGGAGTTTGTGTATGCAGCTTTAAAAATCCTAAATTTTGTCTCTAAAACATTGTGGACTTTTACAACACTGGGCTTTTACTTCCAAGCTATAGAGAAATCCTTGTAGCAGTAGAGCTAGGAATGAAAATAGCATTCTGCTTATGTACTTGCTAATTTTTAATAGCTCTATAAAAGCTCTTTATAAAATGCAGCAACCTACAAACCTCATTATTGAATTGCAAGGGGCATTTTTGTGATTCAGTTTGTCCATCTGATTGAATTAAAATATTTCTGTTTTATTCAGGCTTGTATTGAAATGCCTTTGTCTTTAGCTCTACCTGGAAGCAGTATTAAAAAATTTGTTCAGCATGGAGGAGTTGTAGCTGCACATGTTATGGTATGAAATGTGATGGTTTACGTGGTTGTTTCACAATGCTCAAGTTGTTGAGGCATTGGATCTGTTCTTGTTAAAATGCTTGCAAATTCAACACAGAGAAAAAAAGTCAAAATATAGGGGTATTTTTCTTTCTCAGACACCATCACTTACAGGAAAATTCTGTTGATCAAATTATACCATCAGCGATTCCTGAGCAACTTGATCCTCTTCAGGTGCTGACTTCTGGATGACTGATTATCCCTGCCTGCTGGCTGTGGGCCTGCATAGGTGTTACTGAGCAGTATTTGACAAACAGTGTTCTCTATAGCGTACTAAAACCGAATGCTCCACAGTCTCCTGTTTCTGTGTCAGTGTTATCATGCACAAAGTAGTAGAAAGCAGTGGAGATTTACCTTAGTCATACAATTAGGCAGAGACAATCAAAAGCATGGTGTGAGTGGATGCATTGAGCAGGGACACGCTGTTTTGCACAGCTGTTCTTCACAAGGGCAAAGAAGGAAGCTGTGGGAACAAGGACCAGGAGACACAACAGTTGATACCTGTTGTCCCTTTGCTGTTTACCCTGAAAAACTTCTTGAATTAATAGTTTTCTTCTGAAACACATTTTGGGGATTATCTTAGTTACTCAGAAAGGATATATTTGTTATTCTGTATGATGAGTTTTGAGCCTACAAAATTTCCCAGTAATTGCACAGCTGGGAATCACTCTGCCTTCTGATAGAATGAGTGGCAACTGAATGTAGTATCAATCAGAAACATTCCACTGGACTTAGACACAAAATGTGTGCTTGTAACATTAAAATTTTATGTGTACTAGAAGCAACATGATAAAATATAGGAAGATTGTTCTAACATGGTTTCGGCTTTTTAGTAATTTCTTTGTTATTTTCATGGCACCTGAGGTTGCCACATTCTTACAGGAGAATTGGAGTGGAAGTACAACATACAGGAATGTTAAACTTTGCTGAATTATATTCTTCTAATAGGTAATGTCCCCAAAAAACTATGCAGTTATTTTGATTCAATACATTTTATGGGATTAGAATTTTTTAGTTAATATATTTCTAGATAATGACTTACTGGTCTCTGCTTATTCTAACTCTTTGAGGTGTGAAATGTCCTCGATTACTTTTGAAATTTTACTGATCTTGGAACTTCAATGTAGTAAATATTTTTTGTTACTGGTTAGCAAAATTGTATTTATGTTCTTCTCAGTGTTCATCTTATATGTTTTCATCTTTTATGTTCCATATTCTGTTTTTTTCATTTGGTACCTCAAGCACTTTAGGCACATTTAAAATAAAGTTTTCTAGTCCCCTCCTCGAGAGTAACATTATTTGAATAGCACATACACAGCGAACAAGCAAATCATGAGTTCTTGTACTCTACCATCAAAACCCTTTGAACAGGAGAGACAAAAACATCACTGTCAAATTCTAACAGTAATTCTAAAATTTTTAATCACACCTCTGTCTCCCAGGGCATCATTTTCTAACTGTTAACTTTTGTGATTGTAATTTTGTATTAATACCTAATATATTCCTTCTGATTCCAAATATGGTGAATTAATGTTAATCCTCATTTGTAATATACATTCCTGTAAGTAAATTATTACCTGGCTCCACAGAGTGATTGCTCCCCTGTAGAACTGACTCTTACTAGTTTGATAATTTAAGCCTTGCATAAGAGTCTCCTCGTGGGCAGGATCCTTACTGGTTTTCACAAGGAATTTTACCTGAGTTTAGTCCAGAAGGTAAGGCAAAAAATAGTGCATCTGAAAGAAATCCATTTTCAGTTCTTAAGTTACCAGATCTACTTTGATGTGGTAAAGAACTCAGTGGCATATTAAGAGAAAGACATGTGCTTCTAATTTAGTTATGCACATGGTATCTGAATTCTGATGCCAGTGCAACTAAAGAGTAAATTTTGAAAATAAGAGAAAAACATCTCTGAGAAACCAGGGTAAATAGGATAAAATCCAAGCCCAATGCATCACCTATTGACTTCAGCATTCTCCAGGTAATTTTTCCATTTCTCTAATCCGAGACTCAAAGACTGTATAGGAATCTTTATTCCCTGCATGTCATGGTATAACTCCAGCCAGCAATCAATCCTCATACAGCTGTTCACTTACTGTCCCACCAGCAGGATCGAGAGAATGAGAAGGGTAAAAGAAATCTTGTGGGTTGACATAAAGACAGCTTCATATGAAAAGCAAAACTGCACACATGAGCAGAGCAAAAAGAGGAATTAATTCACCTCTCCCCATGAACAGACAGGTGTTCAGCCATCTCCAGGAGAGTAGAGCCCCATCACACGTAACAATGACTTGGGAAGACAAAAGACATCACTTAAAACATCCCCACTTTTGTCCTTCTTCTCCTCACTTTATGTATTGAGCATGAGGTCACATGATCAGGAATGTCCTTTTGGTCAGTTTGGGTCACCTGTCCTGGCTGTGTCCCCTCCCAGCTTCCCATGCACCCCCAGTTTTCTGGGCAGTATGGCCATACAAAAAGTAGAAAAGGTCTTGGCTCTGTGTGACCCCTGCTCAGCAATAACAAAATATCTCTGTGTTATCAACTCTGCATTCAGCACAAGTCCAAAACACAGCCCCACACCAGCCACTGTGTAGATAGTTAATTCTGGCCCAGCCAAAACCAGCACACCACGCAAAAAGCTCTTTAGGCCTGTTAATGTGTTGTTGCTCTGAGTCTCATTTGAATACTTTATGCATTTCTCAGTCTTGCTGTGAGATTGGGACTTCCCTAGACTTTGCATTCAAAAGCAAATTCTGTGGCAATGCATATGCAGTTCCACAGAGATCCTCATTTTGCTGAAGTTTTCAGTGGTGTGATCACAATTAAACAACACAGTACTGTAAACAAGCTCTGGTTCAGGCAACTTTAAGTTTTCTTACTGAGATAAGTGATGCTAGTTATTTTACCAGTAATGATGTATTTTAGTTGTGTACCAGAAGATTTTTGACCTTTAATTCCTTTCCAGTACTTTGAATATACTTGTGTAATAGCAGGCATTCATGGAAAATAGCCAAATATAATGAAATGTGAGAAATGCTCAGAACCGTTACCTAGGTTTGGATTTTGATTGCCAAGGTGGTCTGAATCCACACAAATAACTTCAGCATAAAGCCTTAGAGGAGGACCAAGAGAGTTAGATTGACTGACACTGATTTTAGAGGAAACTAAAAATCTCTATGCTATTGCAAATCCCAAATATAAATGATAGTGTACTTTTAGGATAAGCACAAAACTCTCACTAGTGTCAGCAGAATACTATGAATCTAAAGATAGGTGCAAAGAGATTTTCCTCATGCTCTCAAAATGAAATAGAGTTATGTACATTATCTTTACAGATCTGTACCTGACCAAATCTATTTTATTATTAAGATTAGGACATTTGAGAGGAATGGTATTCATACTTTGCTGTTAACTTTTTGAGTACAGAATGTTTGTGTTTAAATGCAATAACTCAACAGTGTTTCCCCAATCCTAGTTATATTTCCTTTCTGTGGCATATGATTGTCCTGTCTGGATATAAATACATAAAGACTATGTGAAAAAGGGGGATTTCACCATACATATTTTTCCTTTCTAATGTGATTTGCCAAATTCAACTCTCCTCAGTTATCTTAAATCTTTCTTCTTTTTCTTAAATATGACATGATTGCTATGAACTATGATTGCAGTGAGCATTGTTTTTTTATATCTATTGCATTTCAAATCAGAAAAGTGAAGCTATATAATTTATACTCAAGTAGGGAAGCGGAGGGGAAATGCAGTGGTAGTGTCTGTGGAATCCTCAGGTGCCAAAGTGTTCATGGAAGCTCTTCAGGGTATCTCAGAGGATCCCAGCAGGAATAGTTTTAATTTAATTTTAAGTCGATGAATAGGCAAAAATTCACCAAAAAAACCCCCGGATATTCTTGATATTAGGAGATGAATCATTTCTTCATGAAGATGAGAATGGTACAGTTTCTATTAAATTATTTTGTATGGTGCTGAGTAAAAATATACAAAGAATCATCTATGGATACAAAGAATCAGCTGTTATGAAGTCCTATTCTAAGGCTTTATTACCTTGATTTTTCTGATCTTTGTATTTTTGTTCATCACCTTCAATTTTCTGTTCTTTCAGAGGTCTTTAATCCAAACCTTTGTTCATTTTTAGATGCCTCATTATTATTTTTTCACTGTTTCATTTATTATTAATGGAATAAACAATTAAATTTTGTTTATTCAATTAATTTTTAATAACAATTAATTATTAATAATTATTTATTGTTTCATTTTCCCGATATAGACCTATGAGAGGGAGCGATTAGCAATAGTTTTAGAAGTAAATGAAAGGTCTTGTTTCTGTGCATGTATCCTTTTCATTTTTTATCCTCTTCATGATATTTTTAACCTGTTCTAAATAAAAAAAAGAATATCTAATGCTAAAAAAGTAGCTTGTCTTTCAATAGCTAAAGTTAATTTTAAATAGTGCTCTAAATCTTGTATGTGAAAGGTGTAGACAGTGGTCTGTGCTAGTTATTTATATGCAGTGCTTGAAAGGTTGCATACAGGTAGTATTTGACCAGGGATTAGAATAACTACAGGTGATTTCACATATTTCTGTAAAATGAATCTGAACTGGTTTTTTTTGAAGAGTGAAGATATACATCAGCTCTTTCTTCTCAGCAAGACTATAAATGTCAAGGTGATGCAGAACACTACCAGAGTGACTTGGAAAAGGCCTGTTTGTGACACAGTTCTATGAAGGATATCTCTGGTGTCCATATATACTGTGTATAAAGCATATCAACTGAGTGACCATAGTTTATGAATGACAACCTACAGAGCTGCACCAGTTAACTTGATCCATTGTTTCTCTTGGTTCAGACAGTTTATAAAACTGGCTCCTTAGCTGATGAAAGTACAGCCATTGAGGAGATACAGTTCAAATGTGATTTAATTTTTCACTTGTCTGTTTTAGTACATGAATTAGAAATACTAAGTGGGCTTGAAAGTATTGAAAGATGCTCTAAGTCAAGCCAAATAGACAGATTTGCATTTTTTTTGTCTAACAGAAGTATCATTTGCGAGTAACTTTCCTCAGTCTGTGACTCAGGGACTTGCTGAATTGCAGGAGGTATCTTTGCACTACTAACATTTAAATGGATCATCTCATCCATTGTCCTGGTTTGAAGGACAGGTGTCTGCTAAGGAAGGCAGGGGACCTCCCTTGGAATGAAAAAAAAATGTAAACCCTTTCCCTTCGAATTATCGTAATTCTGAAATTAAGGGGCTCACAGGCAAAGATATGGGGAACGGAATAACAGTTCTTTACTAGTATTTATAATAAAACAAAGAAACAACAGCTACAATAGCACTAACAACA
>VZTR01007154.1:0-15994 GCA_013400775.1 Chaetops frenatus | reverse complement strand
TATAGAAAAAGAGGGCTAGAAGAGAATTAAAGAATTCACTTAATACATACCCTTATCAAATAATGCCTTTATTATCCCTGATAGAAATTTACCTCTCACATTTTTATAAAAATCTCCACTGAGTTCTATGACTTTGCCAATATATTCCGGTGGTATTACCATTTCTTGGTAGATTTTATCCTAATCTGAATCTTTCCCACTGTCAGAACAGGATGCCTAGGGAAGTGGTTGAATGACCATCACTGGAAGGATTTAAAAGACCTATAGCTGTGGCACTTAGGGACATGGCATAGGAGTTGACTTGCCAATACTCTTAGTGACTGGACTTCATGACACAAAGGTGTTTTCCAGCCTAAGCAATTCTATTTTTTTGTAATTATTTCACTCTGTCTCTCTTGCCCTCAAGAAGCTGCAAATCACTGTTACCTGTGAACAGAGAAACTATGTAAGCTAGCCTTCACAAATTGCTAAAAATTAACAAACCATTTTCTCTGGGGAAAAATAATGGAATATTATTAATTATAAAATTTCATAGGTTTTACTAATCATCCTTTCTTCCCAAATTCCTAGTGTTTCTTACCATGAAGAAAAAAATATAAAAAAAACTTCTGCATCTTTATATTTTGAGTAAATATGTTACATTTCTATTTTTCTAAATAGTATTCAAATCTCATTGCATCAAATCCATGTACATCTTTTGATTTGGATATGTTGAATACAAGTATTAAATCAGAATTATGAAGCAATCAGAACAAATTATTTGTTCATAAGTTTCGCCTTACTGTCTTTTCACCTCTAAAGATGGGGGATTTGTGAAAACTTTCAAATCTCATCCTCTTTAGAAGTTACTTTTAGTAATTAATAAATAACTCTTTTTGAATTCATAGTTTATTGGATTCTATAATTCCTTCACTTTCCTTGCTTTACAGAGCAGTTGGATATCACCAGTAGCAAAAAATGTCCCCTAAAATACCAGACTAGTGCTCTTTATGAAAGGTGTCACAATAAGTTCAAAACACATGAAGTTTCATTTCAGCTGCTAAACTTAGCATAACTTTGCTGCTCAATCATAAAAAGAATTTTGATCCTTTATATATAACACAGAAGGCATATATTTAAAAGTACTGCAACTGAAAATAAAACTTAGTTCTTTCAAACTATTCATAGATAATTTTGCATAAGAAAAAGATCCTTGCTACTGGTAAGCTGCCTCTATGTAAGAGATACTACACCTAGCTTAGTAGACCATAATTTTAGGCTTTTTCTTGAATGATTATCTACACTGATTCTATGTTTCAGATCAAGAATCTGAAAGAATGTTGTAACAGTGTTAACTGAAGTGATGTTTGTGCTCTAAATTCTCATACAGCCAACATCTTTCAGAAAATAATGACTGAAAAGCATTAAGCTGAGTTAGACATGTAGCTAAATGGAATAATGCAGTACACTATGGCAGGAATATCTCTGAATTGATACAGGTTCCATTCACAACTCAAATATTTTCAGCAGATATAAGATTGCTGTTATTCCTTGGGTATGTTTTTGCTATGGTATCATGTGTGCTGTTTCCTGTCTTCATCCTGAGCACTGACTTAAGATGTGTTTATTTTTTCTCATGGCGGTTTCTAACTTATTATTTATTTTTTATTTGTTTTATCATTCATGAGACGGTTTCATGAAGTCTAAACAAGACCAGGCTTTAACTACATCCCTCTAATTTTTTTATAGATAGACACAGACTAACACTGTAACAATAGAATTTTGAATTCTCTCATGTTCTTTGGATCAATGTTCCAGAGTAATATAGATTTCATATTTTTATATTAACTTATTATATCACTTTAGCCCTAAGTATCTGGATTTTGGTGACAGTAAATATTTGTAGTTTCTCTTATGCAGATTTGGGGTTTTTAATAAACCATAATAAAAAGCTTTGGTTTCTGAAAGTCTCATGCTTTAGTAAAAGCATGTACTGACAACAAGCATTTTTATGTGGGAGACCTTCTTAGAAATACTGTATCATCCACTGAAATATTACTGTCTTTGCTTTTCATTAGTACTGAACTGTAATAATACATGCTTGGCTTTAAATTTGATAGATTTTTAAATGAATCTCAACTTACTCCTCAATGTTGCTTTGTGCTAGACATGATAGTGGCAGCGTTAGTTCTTTTAGTACCATATGTATCAGCGTATTGTGGATCCAGATAGAAATGGGTAGAAAATATCAAAACAGTTGCAGCCCAAGCTTGCAGGTTTTTAAATACTATCAAAAAGTTAGAGGCTTTAGTTTGCAAAGTATTCAAAATCTCACACCTTGAATATTCTGGAGTTGAGATGAGAGGTTGAGAGTTTGTAAAATGTTATTTTATTAATAAATAAAATATTGTTAAATGTGTTATTTGAACAGCTGTAGAAATTTTTCTTTTTTAAATTCCTGAAAAGCTAGTAGAAAACTGATGTTTGCAGAAGACACACAGCTGTTTATGTAAAGAACTGTAGATGTGCTCTTTGGCTGTGATGAATCCTCTTTTTACCTGTTATTCATCAAGGAATGCTGCCTGCAGCAGCTATCTTACTACAGAGTATATCCTGCAACTACAGTCCTTATGTCTATTTAATAATTACATAGTTAATTACTGTTGACTTATATCACTGAAATAAATCCAGGTCAAACAACAGCTCTTTGCAGTACATGTTAGGGTTATCTTTATCTGAAGTTATTCTTGTGTTTTGGTTTACAGTGCCACTCGACATGCAACTGAGTCAGCCCAGGTCAGGAGACAGAGCTGTGGCTGGAGCAGGATCACACAGCTGGAAGAAGTGGGTGGTGGAAACAGGAGCAGATGTACTGGGGAAAGAGAAAGCAGGAGTGCCTCTCGGGTTCTCCAGAGGGAGACATTTATTTACATCTGAATTAATCCAAACAATCAAGAATAAGAGGACATTCAGGTCACAAACATCCTAAAATAGTAGAGGTATCTCGTGCAGACTTCGCGTCAAAGCAGGGGCTTAGCATAGTTACTCCGGGATGAGAAATGAAGAAAGTGAACACCAAACAGTCTCAAAGAAATGCAACATAATTGTTTGATTAATTGATTGATTGTTTATAAAAGAGGTTTAGGAGTAAGAAAGTAGGAAGAAATAGAGAAGAAGAGCTGAAATGTGTTTCTACTTCTTATTTTTCATTTCAGCTGCACTTTTTAATACGCCTGTGATTATTTGTAACTGAAGGAAATTGATTAAGTAATTAGTTCCTATTATTTGCAGTAGTCACTAATATGGGGCCCAGTAATGTGGACAAAGGCCAGGGGCCAGCATTTAAAAATGTCCAAGACCTTATTATGCTACAGTGGATCATAGACTATTTCATACTTCTCATTTTAGATTTTGATTTTCATGTTCTTCCTTGTACTTTTCCCACTTCTCTTTAAAATAAATGATTTAGTCAGATTGATAGAAATGGCCCTAAAACACAATGAGAATGATGTATGATATTTTTATTCTTCTTTTGCATTTATAGTAGTTATACCTCTTTTCAGTTTGTTTTTAGAGAAAAAGAGTAAAAGCAGTTGAAGACATGTAGATTTATATTGATGGTAGCTGTAAGTAATCAGCAGGGCACAGTGTTTAAAAATTTTTCCTGTCTTATATAGATACATTTTATCTCAGTAAGTTTCTCTGACACTTAATGAGGGGAAGGAGGAAAGTGACTCGTGAACTATTCAAACTAAAATCAGTCTTGATTTAGATTTTTGAGGAAATATCTTCTTATTTTCATAGTGCAGTCAACAGTCTACAAATCCCACTGGTCATTATTTGAGGGTACATTGCCAGGATACAAAAAGCAGTGGCTTTTCCTCCTAAGATTTTAGTTGTTTTTAAGTGTGCTGAGAATAGAAAGGAAGTTCATGAAGATGAGCACAGAATAAAATCTGAAAGAATTGAGTTTGTCAAGGCTTCTTTAAACAACACATGAATTATGCTCCCTCAGAATCATGACCACAATGCACTTGCTAAAACCATTTTTGTTTTCCATAAGTCAAAAAGAAAAACCAACAAAAAAAAACTAAACCTAACAAAAAAAAACCAAACCCCCACTCTTATTTTATCTGTCACAGTGAATGGATGGTGACAGTAGACTGATTTCTATGCCTAGAAAGATGAATGATGCTTCAAGAGCAGATCTTTTACATTCATCATTTAAGGGAGATGTCCATCACATTGCTAATGAATAATTTAGGATCCAAGGACTTGGGAATAGATGTCATCACACATCACATGAGTAAAAACACAAGCCAGCTACTTCATCACATGGCAGTCATCTTTTATAAATGTTGCAAGCTATATCTATGTTGACTGATTCAAGTTTTTGACAAGGGTTGAAACATTTCCCCTGTTTTTTACTATTTTTACATGTTTTTATGTATTGTTACACACATACACATGCACAAATATTCAGCTTCATTCAATTTTTTTTAGGGTAGACATAATACATTTTTCCTTCCTTGTTCTCCTCTGAACCCATCCCTCCAGTAGAGTTCTTCCAAAACCAACTCTCAGTTGCAAATTTATCTTCTTTTGTATTTTTTCAAGCTGTGCATTTTTAAAAAGTGACTTTTTTTCAATAAGAAAAAGAATCAACAGCTACTCTGTCCTTTGCAAGTGTGAATAAGGTCAAGTAATTTGGTATCTTTATATATGTTTTATAAAACAAATACTTCTGCTCAGAAATCAAATACAAATATTTTTTCTGTTTGTTTTATCCTCCAAAGATATATATATCTCTTTATACCCAAAAGCTCACACCTGGGAGTGCCTTTTTTTTACCTCCTCAAGGGCTTGTTATGTTTTTTTTAATCAATAAACAACAAATTTCCTTATAATTTTGGGGACCTCAGAAATATGCTCTTATGAGGCTGATTTTGTTTCTATTAACTGAGGCTGGTCATGTTTCTTTTAACTGAGAGAAAATAGCCTCTTAAAAGCCCAAGTCCTTCGATAAATAATCACATTATGGGTAAACACTGTTGCTGTCTGTATAGACAGACTGTAACAAGGAGTAATATAGTTACAGGATCTGACAAAGAAAATAATGATGCACAACATGCAGTTCATCCCCATAACCTCCCATATGGGAGGTTATAATTACATGAAAAGAAAACCATTTGATATAATTCATTTTCTATTTAGGAGGTCATGAGCATCTCTTGCTAATGGGCTAAGCTCAACATCGACTAGATGAGCAAATAAAAATACTTCAAAACTCAATTTCTATGCTACTTCTCTTAAATTGTAATACAATTTTATCAGAATCCTATATAGAATAAACTTGTTTAAGATTATCTTTTTTTATTTAAATGTAATAATTTCCCTGATTGTAAAGTACTCAAACATTCAGCTTTAAAATAAATACACCAAAATATATGTTTGTATGGTAGGTTTAGAATTTAAAGCTATAGCACTGATTGATTCTTGGAAAACCATAAATTAGAATTTTTATTGTTACTGAAAGACTTTGACAGTGAATTGTTAGTATGGGTTGTTACACTTGTGAGAAGTTATAATGAAACTGGTAGACAGAAACATCAAGCTGAGACATAAAGAAAATCTGAGGTTATTAATATGACTGGAAGAATTGTAAATACTGACCCAACAACAACTTCTAACCAATGCTTTTATCAAGATATTCTATCCATTAGTTTTTAATTAGTAAAAAACTCAATAGAAATAAGAAAAACAGTCTTTGATTCTGGAAGGCGTAGCATCAGAAATTATTTACAAAAATTGTTTGTAAATAATTTTTCTAACATGCTATTACAAGCATTACTGGAAGAAAGTCTTATAATGATCTACTTTTGGGTGTTAAAATATGGTACTGGATAATTTTAAAATGCAGACTGTACAGTATTAGAAACAACAACAACAACAACCAAAAAGAAAAAAAAAATACACCAAAGAATTAAAAACAGGGCCTTAAAGGAAGGAATGAGAATTTGCACATTAGTGACTCATTTCTCAAAAAAGTCAACATGGAAAATTTCTAATTAGGAGAATGCCAGCTCTTTGAATATTCAGCAGCATCTCACTGTATCTTAGGGTACCATGTTCATTCACTGGAAAGGTTTGTTCTGTTTTATCATCTTTGAAAAGCTGTATCACAAAAGCAGAAATGTGTCTCACAGANTTTTTTTTTTTTTTTTGCTGTTTCTTTCCTTGCATTATTATAAATGTTCTATGATTCCTCTAAGCCATATGTTACCCTGAAAATGGTAGCATATGCAAGTTTCAAAATCACCAGTGTGCAACTTTGAAACTATTAACCATCTGTTTATAGGGCTGGTATGAACTGTAGGCATCTCCATTGAAGTCAGGAAAATATTAGAGTAGCATACCTGCCAAGCCTTAGTCATGAGTTGCCCGATATTGTAATTTGTAGTCTCCTGGCAGCAGTGAGTGGCAAAACTGCACCACAGTTGCAAACAGAATTCTTCCTAAACATTTGTCTTAACAGACTGCTAGTGATGAATTAAACAAGTCCAGAAACAGATGTCACACAGAAAAAGTGGATTAAAGACAAGCACAAGGGGATGGATTTTAATAAGACCAAAAAAATTTCCTGAGTCTGGGACAGGTATTAATTTGGCTGTAGCTTCATCTGGGTGTGGACACATGAAAAAGAATAACTGCACATCATTCCCTTTAATCACAGTCCCTTCATCTGTTCCTACAATGTATTTATGTGGTACAAAAAAAAAAACTGGGGATTTTGGGCAGTCTTATATTTGTTAGTAGAATAAATGCAGGCTTCATATTGTTATACAGTGATGTGTGTGGAAAGAGAGCTTTAAAACTCCTCCTGTGGCCCTTCCTCATGGCCAGTCCTGGATAGCTGTATTCACAAGCTGGGATTGCATTTGTACAGAGTTTACATCATGTCCCTCAGCCATAACTGAGTTGTCACACTAAGATCTTACAGGTTTATTTAGTTCTATAGCCTACCACGGGATGAAGAACCTAGTATTTTCCTGGTATGTTACTTTAAGCACTAATATTTGATTCTAAAGAGATTTGCAGGAACCTGCCTAGGCCAAAGTGTACATGAGGAAGAGTAATCAAAGAAACATTCACTTCTCTTTCACTGTTTCCCTTCATGAAAGAAATCCTTTTGTTAAATTGAAATAATCTCTAGACTCTGTATTGTGTTGCAGGAGAAAATAGTTCAGACCCAGGGAAGAAACTGAAGTCTAATTGGTTTCTGTCTCAAAACATACAATTGCTTAATGTGGAAGAAAGAGTAAATAGCATAGAAAGATGTTGTTAGGAAGCTGAGTCCTGGGAAAGACAGATTTTGTTTAAAAGCCCAGGTTAAAATAGTTTAATTACAGGCTTTGAACTACAACTTCAAAAGGTGGTGCTCCTGCCCTTGTTTTTATTCTAATGCCTGTCTCCTGGGTCAATTTATGATATCCCTAATTTCTGAAGAGCAAGGAAACCTGTAGAGCTAACAAGAAATAAGATAGCTGCCCACAAAACAGTTCCTTACTAACAGCTTCTGGAAGAGTGAGATCATAAATTTGCTCTCCTGAGCTAGTATAAAGCAGGTTATCACCATATCATGTAGTGCAACAAAAATGAATTATCATGAAGAAAAAAAGGAAATTTCCCCAAACAGTTCACCACTTTAATTGCTGAAGGTTGTTAGAATTTAGATTGTTTTGTCAGTCATATCTCAGAAAATTCCTTTCCATGTTATTTCGTCTTCCAAGATGGATTTTGCATCCTAATCCTAGGAACATTACCTATTCCAGAATAAAATCCTAATCTCTATCTGATTCTTAAGAAAATTTTAGGTGACAGTATTCACTGTGCTTGTTTAGCAGATTTGGTGAATCATTTCTTTGAGGACGTCACCAACTGTATATAAAAAACAGCTTTACTTAATACAACTTCAAATCAGTCATAGATCTCAAATTTATACTCTGATAATACAGGACTGAGAACTCTGCAGATGCATGAAATTTTTACCCCTGAGCAGCGAAGAAAATCTTTGTTATAAATTATGTATGTTTAATTTGACAAGGTGCTTTCATAGTAAGAAGAACTTCTGCCATTCACTAATCTTGTTGCTCTGCTGGGCCCCATCAAATGTCCAGAAGAACAGCTTGATGACACTGAAAATAAGCAAAGCTTTTAATAATTCTTCTTACAAAAATGATCTCATGGAAATTTAATGTATATACAGTATATTTGGAAGAGAAGTTTGACATCAGCATGTAGGCTTCAAAAGGGAAACAAGGCTGTTAAATAGCACATCAGACATAGTGTGAGATGAAAAGTTACAGTTTGATCACATAGTCTTCCTTGAAAAGTAGGATATAAATGTATAAAGTTTAGGTGGGAGAGAAATGTAGAAGTGGATGGAAAAAGAAAAGTTAAATCAAAAGAGAACATGTTGGAACTAAATTAGTCTTTGAAAACAACATAGTAAATGGGTCTGCCAGGTGCAGACAGGAAAGAAAAAGTGCAAAGTAGTTCATCAGTAGATCACAGAGTAGGAAGTCACCTGTTAAAATAAAAGCAATATCTTTTGGCCAGGGAGGACATTGTAACAGCTATAACTAAAGCAGAAAATTTTAGAAAAATTTGGGATAGAGGTTTGACATTTGATCCAGGGGGAGGGAGGTAGAAAACTTACATGAGTAATGACTGGTTTCAGATGATAACTGTTGGTCTTGTTGGAAGGCAGGCATAGAAAATTTAGCTAGCTCCAAAGGACTCTAGCTAAGGAAGCTTCTTATTTAAGAGTATGCTTCATACGTAAGCATAAGAAACTTATATTTTCTTCCTGCATAAAATACCATTTTGCAGTTAAGGAATAGTGAAGTGTATAAAATGGACAGTCAGTGCCTGTGCACCCCAGCTCAGCTTGCAGTGTGGAGTGAGCCAGTGTCTTGGTGACAGCAGTAAGTTATTACTGCATAAGAGCTAAATGCTACTCTCAGAGTGCTCATTGCACTTTGGGAGCAAAAGAGAACATACCTCATATGTGGAGGCAAGGATCTGTTGTTAGTATAAGTAATGTTTTAACAGCCTGAAAAACCAAATTAACTAATGCCAAAAAGAAATGCTTTGTTGATAACATAATTAAAACTATAATCTAAGAAAACTTCCTACTGTATTCCCTTTTCTTCGTTTGAATTATTCAGTGTTCCTCTGGATCCCAAGTTGGTACTGCAGTAGAGAGACTCACAATGGGCATGAGCATCCCAGGTCCTTCTCTTGATGAAGTATGGTGCTCATGGTCGAGCTTTTCTTCCTCATCAGGCTTGAGTGCACGTAGAACTGTATTTACTTGTCTTCTCATCACAGTCTGCTTATCTCACATCAGTCTACAGCTAAATGTTAAAAATTGCACAACTTCCTCTCCCACCTTCAGTTAATCCCAAGGGGTATGGTTTGTTTTGCAGGGACTACCAGGTCTGCTGGCCTTTCACTTGTCCACAGGATTCGCTGAGCTGGGTCACACATCAGTCATGTGGCCAAAGGCAACTGCGGCAACCATGACAGAACCAACTCAGAGCCAGGCAAACCCAGACAAGTCCTGAGACCTTGTTCTGTCTGGTTGGCACAAAGTCTGTTTCTGGGCCACATGTGGGAAAACAAGTGAGAAAAAAATCATATTTTGGAGAATATCACTGCCTTTGTAATTTGTCAGGCAAAAGTACATAACATTGAATAGTGTTGTTGCATCAGTAAAAGTCTAACATGGTTTTAGAAGCCAAGGTGAAATAGATTTTTATCAGTAGCGAGAATCAATTTGCATTTTAATTCCTGTACGAGGTTACAGAGTGGTTACTGCACAAGTTGCCTTTGCAAGACCTACAGAATTGTAAGTATGTGCAGTGGTGGTTTTTGTTAACAGCTTTCTAATATTAATTTTTAAATACTTTTAATTGCATAGATAATAATTAGGCTGAAGTATTGTGGGATTTTTTATCTATTTGGATTTTTAAAGGGCTGGACGCTCTATCTGCATGGATAAGAAAGTATGTGTCCATTGCACAAGTAAAAATATTTTCAAGTTGCATCCTGTTCCTCATATCTCTTATGTATTTGATTCTACTACATCTAAGCTTAGTGCCATACTGTTCAAGTAGCCCTATTATCATTCAGGAAAAATATTAGGTGAAATGTAACTTCAGATTTTTTCGTCTGATTTCCAAAAAGTGATAAATGAATGAGTAAATAATAGATGAATAGTAATTAACAGGCAATTCTGTGAACACTGGAAATAATGGATGGGATTGAGTCATATATTGTTAGTCTACCTCCTCAATACATTTCCTGTGATAAATTTAATAATCTAGAGGCAAGCACAATACTATTAATATGCTGATAAATATCTAGTGATAGCACAACTGCTTGATATCCAGAAGGAAGAGGGGTTATTCCTGACACAAGGGTAAGTTAGTATCCCTGTTCTCCTGCTTGGAATTCACAAAACTTTTAGTACCTCAACTGTCTTAGAAGCTTGAGCCCCTCTAATATTGAATCACAAAAATGTAGTATTAATGAAGAGAAATCAATCAAGTGATTGAAAATGAGAAAATTATCCTGGGCTAGACATGACAATTTCTGTATAATGCTCCTTTAAAATCACCTAGATTTGTGAAATACTTTTTCTGCACAGAAAAAAAGGATTAGATAATATTCCTAATACTTCTAAGAAAAAATGTGTAAAGAAAAGTGAGACTTCTAGCTGGGTGTAGTGAAAGAAAAAAAAACTCCACGTGAAAAGAACAGTAGGATACTTATTACTGCAATTGCAACCCAAAAAAAAAAAAAAGGTAGGATTTGTAACATTTTGATGAAAAGATTTGAAGGGAGTTTTACTATTGGAAAAGACTAGCCCCTGAAAAATAAAAATGAGTTCAACAGAGTTTCAACTGTGCCTATGAAATGGAAGCACTGTAATAATATTTTGCATCTGAGGGTAATTTCAATAGTAGGCAAAATGATATTTTGGAACCAAACTTGATAAACGTGAAGCAAAGAACTAGTGGCATAGGGTGTATTTAGAGATTTTATTATTAATTCTTTAAGGTTTAGCACTTTTTCAGGACCACTTCCTTCAAGTCAAAATTCTGTCATAATATTATCTCAGAAAAGTCTGCAGTGAGTTACATTTGGATTTCCTAAAAGATTTTTCCCTATTAATGCTAGGTTAAGTGTCTAGCAGCATGTGGGTCATTTTACCCACATCTCAGCATCCATCTGAGTGGAACATCAGCACAATAAAATCCTTGCAGTTACTGAAACATAAAGTACCAAAAACCAATTCAGTTATGTGCAATATATGTTGATATATTCAAATATCCATTCATCAAAGCATTGCAAGGGTCCATTTTTGACTGGACATGCTAGACTGATTGCTAAAAATGCCAGATGGAGTTACTGAACTGGAAAAGGGAAAAAGAGCATAATACACTCTGTACATATTTTAAGAACAAAGACAATAAAACAAGTGAAAATAGTTAACTAAGTTTTCTAAAACAGAAGTTCATCAACTCACTTTTCAATCATTTATAGTTATAAATGAGACAAATGATTTCTATTTCTTCTAAATTCCAGAGAAAAAAATATTATCTTTATACCAACAGAAAGTCTGTAGACATTTCAAACAATAAAATTCTGCATGGCATGAGAATAGTATACACTTTTTCCTCAAAATCCATTTGCATATTCAATTAGCAATGCTTTTAGTATTAATTGTCTTTTGCTCAAAAAGAACTCTAAAGTCTTTGAAGCTGTTGTGTATTCAGTCATCCTGCACAGTGACTCTACTGTGCCCACCTTAGGAACTGCATAACTGCACAAATTTTTAAGGCCTTATCTAATTTTGGACCAGCATTTTGTCTACTTGTACAGCCCTTCTGTGAGAGGACAGGAACACCAAATGAAGAATGAAAGTATCATGATGATATTACTCCCACCTCTGCAGCAGCTCAATGCAATGCCCCTGAGTGCAGCTTGTCCAGAATAGCATTTGTGTAAGACTAAGAGCAAGGTATAACACTTGTGATAGTCCTTTTCAGAAATAAGCCCTTTTCAGAAAGAACCACTTCATCCATAGTGGTTTAGGAATGAAGAAAGGCAAAATACATCGAGTACCTTTAGGCCACCTATCCAAGATCCTAAATATAAACTCTTGCTAAAGTAGATTGCAAAGTCTGGGATAGTATGCATACTCCCAAATGCACACAGTGTAGGAAAATACATCCTTCAAAACATTCAACACTCACAATTGGATAATATAATATTTCTGTCCATTATTATGAAGTGCAGAATTGGCAACATTGGAGTTTGTTAGATGGATGTGTTTAACATTTCTACAGGTCAATTATGACTAGAAACGTTCATCCATTTCTGCCATTGCTCTGTTATTTTTTCTTGCCAGCCCTTCATAATTTAACTTGTTACATAAGGCTTTGTTTGTTTATATTCTCTTTGATTTAACATGGGCTTTGGTTATCTTTATACAACCGTATTTATTTTCATAACATTTTGTAGAGGACAAGTCAATGTGGGTTTTACTCTTTTACCCAGTCCCTGTGTAATCTCTCTATGGCATGGTCACTGATTTTATAGAGTTTTTTATCCTGAGGGCACAGCTAACTGCATGCTTCCATAATTCTGACCAACATAATTTGTTTTTAATATATGCTATAAATCTTAAATTATAGTAGATTTCTTTCAGTTAAGACTAAAACATTGCAAAGGCATTTTGAAATTTTCGCTTTAAAAATATCAAGGAGAAAGACTTCAGGAAAGCAAATCTAAACTGTGCCATGTTCAGAAATATAATAATTAAATTTTGTAATTAAATAGTCAGAAAGAACGTAGTTAGAAGTTTCTGTATAAAGGATAAATCTGAATGGTCTGTCTTTGGACAAGTATTTTAAGAATGATGGAGTGATAAACCAAAATGGAACAAACAACAAGTAGTATTTGTCTATGCTGTCATTCAGTACTTACAATTATGTAATGAAAAATAGCACAGGATATACAGGGAAAAGTTTACAGCAAGAGGTATTAAAACAGTCCAGGAAAGTATAGATCACTTCTGCTGTTATCATCGGGCTCAAGGATACTTTGGGTTGATTCTGGTCCAATCTCCTCCGAAGTTATTAACTACTCTGCGATAATACATTGAAATCTATTGTTCTATGTGCTGCAAAAACAATCTGCTAGGTTTGTCTCAGACTGTCTTGTCTCCTAAGTAATGAAGGTAAGGAAGTCCAGAGAGAAGCTTATCACAGAAAACAAGAAATACAGGCAAGTCACTTTTGCCTGCCACATTCCCTGTTTTGTAAGGATAGTTGACATTGGGGTCTTATTCAAAGCTCATCAAAACCAGGGTTTCCATAGAATTCTAAGTAGGATGCTTAAAGGTGTTCTGGAAAGGCAAGTTGTATTGGTCGGATAGGCTTGAATTCTCACTGCTGAATAAGAGTCTTATAGCAAAAGAAATCTCTGGTGGTTGTTCAGGTCACTGAGTGGCCATATGTAGTTAGGCCCTGGCAAAGAGGATGTTATCTCAGCTGAATGGTGCACATGCATGAGCATAGGCTTAAGGGTTTTTCTCATGACCCTCATTGGCTGAGATATTCATATTAAATCAGAAATTGCCTTTTTTATTTTGTTCACCTTTTCTGCCAATGTACTGGTGGGTGAAAGGGAGGGAGTTTACTGCATGACATAGGTGCGTTTAACACTCTGATGTAGTAAGCTTTAGGAAAAACCTGATTTCTCACTAGAGAGTTTTGTCTTTCTCAAAGCAGCATTTTAAGCAGTACAAAGACCAGGCATCATAACCTATGTAGCTCTGTCATGATGCTGATATCTAGTGTGACTTATTTTGTTCAATCACCCATCTGTCATCAGTAAATAATGTAAATAAGATTAGTGATTAGTATAATAAAATGCCAAATAGGAAAGAAAACAAAGCCACAAACAAGCCAATGTGTCTCAAGTTTTGCAAGAAGAAGCAGAAGCCTCAGGACTAGACAGCTTTGGATCTGCTTTTAGCCACTGTAACACAGCTGAAATGACAGGCCTTGTGGTGAGATTTGGATGTAGATCTCAGCTGAAAAGTTTTATTTGTGAATAAGTAAAACCCAATGTCTATCATTCAATTTGAAATACTTCTATCTGTTCTCAAGCAGTCAGTAAGCCTTTAATCAAGAAAAAAACAAGCAAGAATTTCACTAGTTTCATGAATTATGTGTTTCTTTGACTCTCATACTTGCAATATGGTAATAAGGTATAGAACAGTAATGTCAAAGAAACCACTAGAAGCTCATCTGGTACCTGTCATCTGGTACCTGTCTGTGACAGCTGGTCCTTTGTCTTTCCTGACACAACTATAGATTCCTGATACAGCAATAGAGCTCACAACTCACATAGGGCCACCACAACCTCCCCAGGTCACCTGTTCCAGGACTTCACTCTCCTTACCATTAGGCAGTTTCACTGAGGTCTCTTCTGGATTTTCATTGCTCCAATTTTAATTCTTTGCCTACCCACTGTGAGAAAGCAATACAAACTGCTCTCCTGGCTTTGCAGAAGTCTATTTTGTGAGCAGGAACTCTTATTTTGTCCCTTAGTCTTTTCTTCCTTAAGCTAAATCTTGACAATCTGTCCTTCTGTTTATGTCATGTTTTCTGATTATTCTCATGGGTATTTGTTAGTCCCTGTCCAACCAACTTCTCCCTTTCCCCTTGCCTCCTTTTCCCTTTCCCTCCCTTTGCTAGTTCCTGGTTTTGAATATTTGTTGGTAATGAACGTCTAAGGGTTGAAACAGAAAGAACTACTATGAATCTCTTGGAAGCTCTCTGTGTGAGGTGTTTGTTTTTCTCATGGCACTGGGGACTCAAATTTCAATTGTGGCTCTTCCAGTTCCCTGTCTTATATTTGTGCTTTACATTTATCCATACTCAGCAATGTGTAGCACTGTCATGATATTTTATAATTTTCTGCACCTTAACTTGTAGTCAACTTTTAAATCAATGAAGTTATAGGATTTGTGCATGTTGTAGCTAACAGTGAATGTTCGAAAAAAATTATCAAAGCACTGAGCCTTTCTGTGCACCAGAATTAAAATCATATTGTGCTGGGGCTCAATGCACAAAAGCAAGTCCTCAGTTTTATAGGCCTGGGGATTATTAGAGAGATTTTAACATGTCCTTGATGCTCCTGTTATTAAAAGTTATTAAAAGTAATTGGAGAAGACTGAAGTTGTAATACTTACTACAGAACTATCATTTCTTGATTTTCAGTACCTTCTGGGCAGCTTTGTGAAACAAGGAATTAGAATGAGCTCCTTGAAGTGCAAGCATTTCACTCCTCTGCCACAAAAGTGCTCCAGATGGCCATCACCAGCTGGGCTGGTAGAGGTGTGGTGGGACGAGTTTTCAGAAAATTGTTTTACTCTTCTGTTATTCATGCTGAACATTGCAACTGAAATGCCATTCACTGTGCTGTCAGACTGGGACTGTCAGAACAGAAAGACAGACAGATGCTATTACACAGTGCAGAATTACCAAAGGGAAAGACATTTCTTGCCTAATAAAATAGACCACATGTTAGCTGATAAAGAGAAATAAATCAGAAATGTGCATAAGCTAAAAAGATAAGTACCTGTATACAGATATGGATCTACATACAAAGCAGTATATACGCGTATACAGGGGTACTTTTTTTTTTTCCAATAAATATATATATGCATACATACCTACTCGTATGACACATAGGAATCCATTAAGCTAGCAAAGATCCATTTTGGATTCATTTTTTGTCTGCCTTGTTTCTGAACATGGTAATATTCCATACATAAATTTAATGAGACACATGGAGTTTCTCTTGATATGGAATTACTTCATTTTTGCTTTGATTGCTTTGCCATATTCTGAGGTTTATGTCCTGGTTTGAA
>VZTR01007153.1:447316-523249 GCA_013400775.1 Chaetops frenatus | reverse complement strand
CGCAGCCGGGGAACGGCAGAGCCGCCGCTCCGCTTCCCCCGCCCCGCCGCCAGCAGCGCCCCTGCCGGCCGGCGGCACCTCCGCCCGCCGGGGCCGCAAGGGCAGCGCCCGCCAATTCAAACCTCCAACCCGGGGCGCGCCGTGGCCGGGGCTTCTTAGCACAGCCGTGCCGAACCGTGCCGTGCCGAGCCGAGCCGTGGCACCCCGGCAGTGATGCTGCGTCCCTGGCAGCGCCGGCCGGATACTCGCTGGCGGTAGCCCGAAGCCCTCGCTGGGCACGGGCCCAGCTTCACTCTCCTGCCGAAGAAGCGATGACGGAAAATGACCGTGGGTCCTCCCCGGGATTGCGGAGGAGGCGCGACCTAACAGAGCGGGATGCCCTCGCTTCGGGTCGTGCCGCGGAGCCGGCCGGACTCCACTCCCCCCGGCATCCCCCGCTAGCCAGATTCACCATTGAGGTCTCTCTCCTCCATCGGGGGTTCTGGCTGAGTTTGGTTGCCACCAGACCTCTGCCAGCTGGGCTCCCAGGAAGCCTGAAGAGGCTGTGCTGGCTGAGCTCGTTCTGGGTAGGACTGGGTTGCAGCCGCACGGTACCCGTGTCCCCGGGCCGGCAGCGAGCTCCCGCCGCTGCTCCGCTCACACGGTACTGTGCAACCAGAAAGAACAGTAACAGTAACAAGACATCCAACTCCAAGGAAACAGACGGGAAGAAAATTAACCGGGAAGTACAGAGGGAAGAGACAGAGAAGCTAGATGTGGACTAAAAAAACCAACCCTGTAACAGAAGGCTCTTGTCAGGTTAAAACGATGAACGAAAAGGTCTGAGAAATCAACGCTGATGCAGCACCGATCCAGGCCGAATTCAGCAGTCCTTCAACCCTCGCAAAATTCATGCTATCTTTATTTACTAAAGCTTCTGTCAGGCAGATACTCCCAGTGCATATACGGAAAAGAAATACGAAGAAACGGACTCATTTATAGCTGAAATTTAGTGTTGTAAGAATGGCTTTTGCTGACAGCATCTTATAAACACAGGGCAAGAAATTAAGGTGTAGGTATTTGGTATTGCTTTGCTTTGCCAGAATTGAGAGTGTGCACCAAATACATTGTGTCAGCTGTTTTAAATAGGTTGATTTCTTCCAACTGTATGGAGCAGTGACTCATGGAACAGATTGATCAGTGTAAGACCAGGTTTTTCAACTATGAAACACCTCCATCAGTTGTGTAGATGTTTACAGGTTTTCTATGGATTTATAATGACACAGCTATATTTGGTGTCTCAAACTGAGCTAGGACACTTAAAAATACAGGAAAGGCGATAGAAAAACTTCCCTTCACAGCTGGATTTTTTTTTTAAAGTTTAAACAGAAGGAACATCCATATTTTAGTCCCAAGATTTTTTTTCTGTTCTAGAAATGCCTTATCCCCTGACTGTAAAATTGTGTAAATGTAAAGTAAGCAGGACATTATTTCAGCAATAACAGTGTGAAAGTGTATCACTGATTGCATACAGTATAGTCATGGATGGAACACACTGTACCTGTGAAATATGCTGGGTTGGAAAAATAATTGGACTCCTGTTTATGCAATATAAGTTTGCATCTATTTCCCACCTCAGACTTAAATCAGGTCATCTCACCTCCACAGAACATAACAAACAGGACTTAACTGGGACAAGACATGTTTTCCTCAAGCTTTAATCAGCAAGTGCCTCGAGTGCCTGGCTAGATATCCTGTCATACAGGCCCTTGGTTTCAGCTTGGCTGTGTGTTTCTCCTGATGATACACTGTAAACTGCTACACCAAAAACAAGGCAACCTCTTGCCTCACCTGAAGTTTCCACACCTTCCTTTTATCAGAAGTTTCCTCTTCTGCCACCTTTTATCAGAAGTTTCCTCTTCCACCACATGAAGTTTCGTATGGCAATGAAGGCAAAGTGGGATGGTCAGGCCTCAGTCTGCTGCTTGCCATGGGTGGCTGGTCCATGTTTGCCAGGCTTCTTTCCAAAAACCTGTATTTTCCAACGCTAGGCTTCAAAATTATCACATTATTTGGGAAGGAAGGTCCCTACCATCTGAGTCAGGAGGTGTTTCTGGCATCTTATCACAGAAGCCACCATCACGTGTGTGTGTGTGTGTGTGTGTCCCAAAACTTTGCCAACCAAACTAAATACAGTGTTTCACGTGGCAAGATCATGGAGACTTTGGTAGGAAGCTTATTATGACATCTGCAGTAACAAGACACAAACAGCTTTCTATTTGGGAACATTTCCTGAATTTACTTGTCATCCAAACATGCTTAGAGATAGAACCAAGAACAATTTAAAACATATAAAAATAAGCAAATTAGCAAGGAACAGAATGGAAAACTTCAAAAAGATGATACCTACCATCAAATGTGTAGGTCTTAAACACAGTAAATTATTTTGCCTCTCAGTACAGGATCTTGAAATCAGCTGGCAGGAAGGCTGAAAACATGGTTTGTGCTTCCTTCTGTCCCCAGCTGCTTAGAAAGTTATCCCAGCAATTGGTATTAGCCCTTCTAACCTGATGAGCCAGAAATAGCCCCCTCACCTCTTTTTATTTCTAACTTTAAATGCATCCTACACAGAAGAACATGTTCACACAAGGGATGTGAACAGGGCTAATCCCCATTTTTATACATACACCACATATCTTACATTGCCACCTTTTTAAAATAAACATTCCATTTGACGATTTAATCAACAAGGAGCCTTGAGACTTTTCAACATGGCATAGCAAAGTATCCTTTATTATATATACATCTTAGTGCAGTTTCTGCTCTGAATGCTCCAAAGACACAATACATGACCATCAATGACTTGTTTGGTTAAATAGCCATTTTCTCTGTTTTTTTTTTGAAGATGTCAGGCATTTGCTGCAGCACAGCATGGAACATGGAGTTTTCTATTTGTATCCTCTTGCTTTCTTCACTGCCTGCAAGTTCCAACAATTATTGAATTGCATTCTAAAGCCATTTCCATATATTTAAAAATTTATAGTAAAACAGAAGAAAATTCTTAAGTGACATTAGATTTCTTCTTTAGCTCAGAAAGGTAATAAGACATCACCTCCTCATACCAGCTTCCTGCTGTCTTAGGTTCTCAGAAATCATGACAAAAAAACTCCTGTCATTTCACTGCTATTTCTATTTTCTTGAAGTAAAATGACACCATTTAGAGCATGTGAATTATCTTCTTCAAAAAAGCAGTGATAATTATGGTTCTATGCCAAACAATGGAAAAGGTAACTATAAATTAATGGAATAGCCACAGGAAAACTATTAATGGAAAGAAGTCCATTTGAAAACTGGGTAGTTATTCCAAAAGGAATTGAAGGAAAAAAAATGATTGTGGGAAGAAGGGATAAAAAGTGTCTGGAAAAATGCAAGTAAGTAGAAAATATAATACGAAGGAAACCTAGGAGACCTGAGAAAGACCTCAAAATGGCACTGCAGAAAAAGTTAAAAGTGAGCATGTGTCACGATGTGGCCAAATTTCAGATCAATGAAGTTTGCAAGAAGCATCATGTCCTGGTTTGAAGGACAGGTGTCTGCTAAGGAAGGCAGGGGACCTCCCTTGGAATGGAAAAAAAATGTAAACCCTTTCCCTCCGAATTATCGTAATTCTGAAATTAAGGGGCTCACAGGCAAAGATACGGGGAATGGAATAACAGCTCTTTACTAGTATTTATAATAAAACAAACAAACAACAGCTACTATGGCACTAACAACAAACAGAAGCAGGAACCCAGTGAGAGCCTGCTGGCTCGCAGGCACTTCTGATGCAGTGACAGTCACAGCTGGTGGCGTGAGGTCGGGAGCACGTGGCTATGGTGTCGTGGATCCCCCCCCACACAGCCGGGACAGGGAGGGATGGAATAAAAAAAGTTTTGCTCTCACAAACCCCCTTGAGCAGTCGATCTCGGTGTCCTGGCGAGGCTCTCAGGAAAGGAAGGCAGCAGGCTGGGACGGCACGGTGTCTCGGTAGGCAGGGGGTGCAGAGGCTGCAGCGCCGTGAAACCCAGAGCAGCTCCGGAGCAGCGGCGGGGACGGGGCAGCGGCAGCCCTGCCTCCAGCAGAGCAGGGAGAGGCAAACTCAGGGATCCCGGGCACCCACACAGATGGTGACAGGTCCTGGTTCCGGACAGAGACTCCTTCCACAGCAGAAGAAACAGCTCTCCCCGCGAGGTCCAGCAGCAGCAGCTCCTCCAAACGTTCTCCCTGGCGGCCCAGAGCGAGAGTCCCGTCCCCTCCTCCAGCCAAACCTTTTGCCCGCCCCAAACTCCAAGGTACCCCCACCCTGCTGAGAGAAGAAGCCTCTCCCAGCTTCACAATACCTGCTTCCCTCAGTTCAATCACTTCTTTTGTTCCCCTTAAGTACCCGGCCATTATGGTCCCTTAGCAACTGATGGGGAAAAAATTCCACAGGTGAAGAGAAACAAAAGGGAGGAACACCCAAACCCCAACACATCATTTTAGCAGAAAATAATTATTTCCCATCTTCAGGGGTCTGGCTTCAGAATATGCTTTCAGTTTTGGGTTGCTATTCCTGGGAGTATTTTTGGCTTGGATTTATCTCAGCTGATCAGAACAAATGTCATCAGCTTCATAAAATAATGTCCATTACTAAGACATGCCTTAAATACCCAAACATATGCATGTTTCACAAATGAGGGTACAGGATTGAATGGTGAAAGGTTTTCAAGGACATATACTTGTCCTTGATACTTTCAAACACCTCATATCTGCTTTTGTTTTTTAAGGCTGAGTAATATTTTAAGAAATGTACGCATCATCAAACATCACACACTTCGCATACACGAAGTAATGCAAATATTTATGCGCTATTCTGCAAGTGTAAGGTACACAGAGAACTAAACTTGCAGTTTAAATTAATCTCCAAATGTATTTTAATACACTGTACAGTATCTTACAATTGAATACAACCTTTTAGTTAAAATATTTGTAGTTTAGGTGGATTAACAGCAAAACTTGAAGACTGTTAGTTATGATGTCACAGACAAGGTTAACTTCATACAGGGTGTAATACATATCTCAATTTATACAGTCTTTTAATCACATTCTTACAGAATCCTATAAAGAATTTAAGAGTCTGCTCCAACTCTGCATTTTTTGACACTTGTTAGTTAAAAGTAATGAATCCTTTGAATGAATTCCATAGAAATGGTATTTCCACCAAAACCCACAGAAGCCTGAAATTACTTTCAGTGTTTGTTCAAACCTATTGCACTGAGCAACCAGCAAAGATGAGCACAGCTGAATTACAAAAGGAACATAAACCCCATTATTTACACCTGTTGGCAAAAATAACTTGGTTTTTTAGAATGTACAGATAATTTATCAGAAAGTCACTTTTTGAAAAGCACAAGCAGGTGAATCCAGGTTTAGAATAACATATTTTCTGCTTTTTCACTAGAGATTTCTTCTATGCATGTGATTTATTAGGTTTAAAATATTACTTTACCATATTGTAATAACAAGTTTATAAGACCTTGCTATTTGTCTTCTGCCACCAATGATAAAACTCAGCATTTTATAACAAAGGTAAGATTCAATTCTTCACACTCATTCCATTTTATTAACTCAGTACCCACCAGGGTATTTTAAAAATTCCAATAATGTAGAATGTGAAAAACATTAGTTAACTTACTGTAACATTGCTTTAAAACTGTTACCACTTTTAAAAAAAAGTAAGTAAAAATTAGTTTTTATTTTACATATAGTTTCAGCTCACTGTTACGTTTTTTCATACAGCAACCATGCAGATTAAATACATTCTTGAGCAATCTTGCCTAATTTATAAATTGTTTTTCCATCTGAAGCTGGGAGTTTCATCACGTACTGTTAAGAAAAAGAAGCCAAATTAGTAATAAACCAATATTTAAATTTTATTTATAAACATTAGATTATCCCAAACTTAACCCGTATATGCATATGTATGTCTACACATGACATTTTTTATTAAAACTAATGAAATAGTTTCCTTCATGCCAATGTTCAGTTTTAATGGAAGGTGATAAACATTAACTGTTTCCAAATGTAACCTAGCAATATAAAGAGTGATTAACAGAAAGGTTTTAATAATCCTCTGGTTATTTAAAGTTTGGTATATTAAACTTTCTAGATGTTAAGAAATCTGAGGTAGTACAGTGCTCGTTGCATTTTCTGAAATTTATAACCTGTAGAAGGAAAAAAATCTGTGCTGCTAAATTAAGAATAGCCAAATTATTTTTATCTCTTTTTCAGCTATGATGTGAAACAATGACCAAATTATTTATATCCAACCATGGGAGAAAGCTTACATGTGTGCACTGTGCCATGCTCCTGCTTACGAGATCCCATTTCTAAGTGAGAAGAGCAGATCCCTAAGAGGCAGTGTCACTCCCAATTGCAGTTATAAAAGTTATGTACCAACAAAACCCACAATCCCTAGTATTAAGTGGTTAATTAATGACTGCAGCAGGCAGCATATGGCCATCATTTGTAGTGAGTAACTCACTTGTAAGGTTGTAATATGCCTGTCATATTCATTATTGATACTGACAAGATGTTTCTTTGGAAAAACGTTTTGAGAAAATTAAGCAGACAGTGTTATGTCTACAGCTCAAGTCTTCCATAATGAGAACAAAACCTGAGATGCTGCAAGGTCCCAGAGTACATGGAAAGGGCATCAAAGGATATTAAAATCAAATGAGCAAGTACGAGTACACAAGCATTTGTATGCTACATGCTCAGAATCAACAGAATCAGTTTTCCTTAACAGATGCCCTCAATTTGAACTGAAAAATGGGTAAAGGTCATGTGATGTTAAGCATTTACCACAGGTCTGGGCCTAAGCCTGTATTTAAAAATTCAGCAACCCCAAGTGTTCCAATGAGATTGCTTCCCACCTTCTTTGTGAGCACAAATTCAAGTTTAAAAAACAAAACAAACTTCAAAGGGCACATCTTGTGCTTCCAGGAAAGCAAGACACACATCTGAATCAAGGGCCTCCACCTGGAGTAGGAGAGTCTGAACAATTACTCTGACTAGCATCTCCTTCAGTTATTTAACCATTCTAATAATTTCAAGTAGTTGATACTTTGTGAACAGATACATGACTGTATCTGCTCTCTCTTCAAAACTGAAAAGTGATTTCTGAGATAAACAGTTATTTTTGTTCAGTAAACAAGAAAAGGGTGGTTTTGAGAAAACAAACCCTTAAGTCAGTAGCTCGCTCAACCAAATTATTTCCTGAACATTCAAGATGCACAGTCTCTTGCAGGGAAGACCACCTTTAAAGAGAAAGTTTATTTATCCATTACTTGATCTCAGCAGAAAATGCTGTTGCTTGAATTACTTTGAGAGTGAGAAGAAGGGATTAACAGTCAACAGCACCTGATGCCCTTGATGAATCTGGTGGCACAAAACTGGAGAAATGTATAGGTCAATGATGTATGTTAATAATGAAGAATTGAGAGAATATTTAAAAGCTTAAAAGCAGTAAGTACCACGCTGGTAAAGTTTCTATGGCATTCGGCACAAAATAAGCCTAAAGTGAACATTTTCTGAACGTCAATAATGACTATGCATGTCACTCTAGTCTATTTTCTTTGAGTAAAAAGCAAGTTGTTATTTTTATTACAAAAATTCAGTCTCAATTGTTCAGTTAGTACCTAGTAGCCTAGTACCTATCAGTAAGATAAACAGAAGGTCTAAGTTGAAAAAAAACCACTAATTTCATGTTGCTATTCAGGCTGGTAAATGCTGAACATCTGCAACAGCTGTAAATTCATGTAATTATTTATATATAAATAGATAGTCCTGCGTGCAGTTATGTATTGTACAGGAAAAAATATTTTCCTTAGCTTTGTCTGAACAATGTTTCCATATGCACATGCCATTACAGAAACAGAATATTTCACCTTGTTCACTAAGAGTAAACACACAATGTAAAAACAGTAAACACAGCAGCTCTACTTAGGTACTGTACTAATCAGTAATTGTAAAAATTTACACTACATGATTTTAACCATCTCTATAACATACACACAAAAATACGCATTTGGCAAGGGCAGAAACTTAAGTGTAAACCCATAAAATACTATGTACATGCATATTTAGGTATGAATTTCAGAAAATATAGGAAGGTATAAATGCTAGTATTAGGAATGTATTCTATGGTATGTTTTAAATAAAAATTTAAAGGTATATGCATTGCAGTAATCTGAGCTCTACGCACTCAAATCCTTAGAAAAGTATTTTCTACAAGTTTGGAAATACTGCACCACTGTTCTGTATATCACTCTACTTCAATTTGTCTGATGGACAGCTACTGAAAAAAATTGTATTTTTATTCCCTAGAAAATAACGCACTAAAATAGCACAGGAAATAGCGCATAGAACATCATAATGAAAATGACTGTCCTTCCACCCTCCATCCACAACTTACACACTTTTCCTTCTTTTTCCAGTTTCTTCAAGTGGACTAGGAGGTTATGTTCTGCTGCTGGAAGCAAATTTTCAGGGATTTCCTAATAGGAACAAAAAATATGCATTTTGTATTTGTTTAAATATCCATCAATTATTTTTTCAATATATGAAACCCATGGTTTATTACCACAGATTTTCTTCTTCTGACTTGTAAGATGGAACATTCAGTTAGTTATGTAACAACAGGAAACTAAGATGAGTAAATTGATTTTACACCAATTAAATGAGTAGCCTAACAACACATTTTTGTTCATTTTGCTCAGGTTTTTTGCTTTATCCATTTGTATGATGAAAACTTTGGCCAGCATTAAGACTCCTCTTCTGAGATTGGTCTGCCCTGTGTTGTCAGTGTAGCTGAGTATTTTTAAAAACAAATTTATGATGCATTTCTTCACAGATATCTATCACTTCTCTTCCATGGCAACATTTGCATAGGTTTAAATATCCTGTAGCAATTAGTATCTGTAAATGAGTAATCTAAAAAATGTAACAGCTTCAGGAGGACAAAATAGCTCTTACAGTTTTTCAATGCTCACTACGTAAAAAGCAGTAACGCATGTTGCCCAGAAAAGCTGTGGATGCCCTATCCCTAAGGGCTTCAAGGATGAGGTGGATGGGGCTTTGAGAACCTGGTCTTGTGGAAGGTGTCTCTGCCCATGGCAGGAGGGACAGAAATTGCTGACCTTTAAAGTCCCTTCCAACCCAAACCATTCTATAATTGTATTGAAAATTGCTCAAAATTCCCCTCTCCATCTCTATCATCCTAAAGGTAAAGCTCTCTTTATCCTTTTTCAAAATTAAAAAGTCCTTCAAATAGTGTGTGGCAGAAAAATTCACTAGAAAACTATTTCAATAAATGGTGAACCTTTAGAATACTTTCAAAGCATATATTTTTTTTGTAATATAAAGTTTTAATAGTACTGAAAAAATTCTTCTATAGACAGGACAAGTGGTTTGGGATTTACAGAAACACAAGAATGGCTCTATACTTAAAACCTACTTGATCAGGCAGGAGAACTGCAGAAGCTGAACTGCCATAGGTAATGGTACATCAGCACTGCAAAATGGTCAGTGTGATGTAGTCATTCTTTTGGAAACTGCGGATCAGCAGAACCATGAAAAAGAGCTGTGAAGCTGTTACAGACCTATTCACAAGCCACAGCCATTAGCAACTTTGACATCTTCCTCCAAAGCAGAAATGCTGTATCTCTTATCTCTGCTTGTTAGGAGGGCAACCCCACACCACAGGGAGAAATTGCAGAGGCTACATGAAGGACAATGAAGTAGCAAAAAAGTATTCTTACACCAGTCTAATGACACATACAAGCTATCCAACTTCAGAGCTGCAGTTCTCTATGGAACTGCAGTTCACCTGCAACGTCCTGCAGACTGATAAATCAAGAACCTGAAGATTTCAACCATTCTTCAGGAGACTCCACATACACTTTGAGAAGTCCACGACTAACAGTCACGTCATACTTTTCACTTGGAACCAAACACTACAATTTTATTTTTGCTTAGTCTTATAAAACTCTGCCTAAGACCATCTGGATAGTTAAACTTGTAAGAATCATCTGGGCCTCACTCCAATTAAGTGCTTAAACAAGACAATTTAAATGCACAGTCGTAAGTGAACTCTGGACAGGCAGAAATATTTTTTATCCCTTTTGAAATGCCAGCATGGTTTTCACTTAAAGACCAACATTGTTACATACAGGTTTTATGAACCTAACCTCCATTTTCTTCAGTTTGATCTAAAAACTTTTAATCAACAATTACCTTGTATACCATCTTTACAAGCTCTGAGGATGTATATGATTTCCCAGTATTCTTCTGGAAAACATTTAGAATTTGTTGTTCACGTGCAAGTCGGTGAGAAATGTAGTTTTGGATTCTAGTATTTGCATCACGTACTACTGGGCCATGACCTAAAAATCAAAACACATGTACCAGAGCACTATTACTTACATTTGTAATTAAGTACGCTATTGAATAATTGAAACATTCTTATGTAAACTTCAGTAGATTTAAAAGTCATGAGAAAAAGGTTTGAATGTCTGCATTACAGATTACAGTCTGCATCTGCAAAGCATTAAGATGCAAAGGAAGAATTAGGATATGAAAAGTCTGAACAAGGAAAGGGAATACTTCAAGCAAGGGAAGACTACTTTAGGCTATTAGTAAAAAGAAAAGGAGTTCACTGCCGAACAGATTTTAAAAATGAGATTCATACTATTGTATTATCTCTGTCTGTCTTCCTCTCCCCAAAGGATATTGACATTGATGACTTAAACTTATATTGGCCTTTGAGCAATAATGGCTGATGTGAAGGACTCAGGTACTACCATCATGTTGGGGCAAACACCAAGGTTACATTTTTAATTGTGACAGGTAATTTTCCCAAACAAATCTTCAAAGCTGATTCACACACTGTATTTTATGCCTTTAAAAACATGAGTATGATAAAAAAAATTAACAGAAGAGAAATAAGTAAGCCAGTCGGAATGTGTCAGGGCAGGTAAAAATAAAGACACAGGGAAAGTTATAGGTGGATCATTTTAAGCCTAGCTGGTTAAGAACCAAAACACATTTTTTCCTGGACTGACTGTGGCAGATCAGAAATGTTCAGCTTACTGACAGATCTCTGAATCACATTATGAAAAAGATTAATTGGTAAAGCACTAACCTTTATGAAAAATCAAATACTGTCTCATGGTACATTAAAATGACAGAGAAAATATTGTTCAGCCATAAGAGCTACATGCATAGAAAATAATGTGTTACCTGTAGAGGAATTGACTTGCACAAATATTCATCACTTGCTTTTTATAGCAACGTTTCCAATTCCTTTGCCTGTAAAACTCATCTGAAGTAGCAGCAGCAACTTCCAGCTCTGCTGGTGTCCACTCTAACTAGTTTATAAAATTAGTAGAAAAGAAACTACTGTAAAAAAACACAGCCATCTTTTGGAAGTTATTTGGTACCATCAAAAATCAGTTTCTTTTGAGGTTCTCTGACTATTTTAAAAAAATTGCCATATTCTTTACTTGTACTTTTGGGTTTTTATTTTTTATGCTTTTTAAATTAAAGCTTATTTTGCCTGAGGACAGGCAGCTTATAGAAGAAGAGCAACTGATTTTTTTATGTTTTGAACTAAAGTGTCAAAGGAATCTATCCTTCTGTAAGTCAAAATATTTCTGCATATCTCAACTTACACACTCACTTCAGCACCTCTGAAATTACTAAGTATACATTGAAGCTTACCTTGTTTAAATATAGTATTATAAATACAAGATATGTAATGTGCAAATATAAAACTACACTGTCATATAGGTTTAAATTTAATGATTTCAAACATATTTAATCTGAAGCTATTTTTCCTTACAAAATAAATTACAAGTACAACAGTATCTCTACTGTTACGATTTATAAATCCAAACCTTTAAATGTAGAAAAAACATAAGATTTGCAAAGTAGAGATTGTAATGTTAACTGTCAATTCTCTTGCATTCTCTAATGACAGAAATCTCACTGAAGTAATCACAATTAAGGGTTGCACATGGAAATCACAAGGCATTCTTAAAACCCAGCCTGAGTCTTCAGGTGATTTAATTGGCTTAGACTACAAGACCAATGTCAGAACCTGAAATGGAACCCACACTTTGCAAAGTTACAGGGACTTCATATCCATTACATCATCCGGTCCATAGCTGTTGTGTATGCATATATATACATTAAAATCATCTCAGGAAGCCTGGAACTAAATCCAGATGTGGAACTTCCCCATCCATCCTTTCTCAGAGGCCGCAATATTTATTTATTAATGAATAAATGGATTAATATCAGAATAAATGTAAAATGTTTCTGAGCATATGAAAAGCACTCTCAAAATGTGACTGTCTTTCCATGAATTCAGCCTTAATATCAGACAGATCCATATTATTTACTCAAAACACATTGTGATGTGTGAGATTCTTTTACTTTAAATTACAGAACAAAGAACAGAAGTGAAGAAAATAATTGGCTCATGAAATCTTCCATGGATTCCTAGCTCCAGTACCATTTTTTTCTGTATTACCAAGGAACATTGCTTATTATTACAGGATTGGGAGCCCTCTGCTGACTAAAACATCATTTTCTCATCCCAAGGATTCTCATCAAATACCATCTTTAATTAGATATAATGAGTGTTGTGCCTGAGTCATTCCCAAAATGGAAGAGGAAGGATTGACGAAATTCACCTACTCTCATCTAGCCAGCAGTCAGTTTGTTACAAAAATTCATCTAATTCTGAGGCTATCACAGGAGTGCTAAAGCATGGATGAGGAACAGAGAAACAGTTCAAGAATTATGAAGACCCAATACTGCAGCACAGACAAAGTACTTGGCTTATACAGAAAGTATTGGTAAAACAAACTACTTCTGCTGTAGTTACCCAACAGTATTATCAACAATTGTTCTGATTGGGCAATAGCACCTTCTGCATAAGAGCACATACATTTTGTGGTGCATGGATGAAAAAAGAAAGTTAGTGCCAAACCATCTCAATACCTAGCTCTCATCACTGAAAATGCACGAGGTCAGACTGGCATCCTAATTGCAAGTACAGTATGAACACAGTTGAAACAGTAGCCAACAGTTACAAATAAAAAGCACAAATGTTCAGCCTCAGTAAATGCGTAATCTAGATACATAATCATTAAGAACAGAGTGAAATAACTGATAAACCACACTGAATTTGGCATATGTGGGGTTTTGGCAGAAATTCAGTTAGAGGAACAGACTGCGTTTTGCAGGTATTAAGAAAGTAAGAAAGTAAAACATTTGATTGAGATTCTGGAGGCTAAAAAACTGTTGGTTTTAACAGGAGTTAATAAATATGACCAAGTCCCTACTATGTCTACATCAACCTCCATATCCATGGAGTATGTGTGATGTTTTTCTTAAACAGCATTTTTATGCCTAGATGTTAAAGGACACTTACTTCAAAAGAAAGCTTTTTAAGAGTGAACACAAGAGACTAGGCTAGACATAGATGGCTAATGGAACAAGGCAGAACTGAGAATGCAGACACAGTAGCTTGGAATGACAAGTTGAAGAAGAAACAGAAAAATTCAGAAAAAATCCTGAGATGTAGCTCTGAGAAAACAAATGAGAAGCTTAAACCATAGTTACATAATGAATTCTTAAAAGGTAATTTTGTCAAACAGACATGTGGTATATATGAAAAGTAAATGCATTCCCAAGGTTTGTAGAAGAGAGAGGAAAAGAATTAAAGGAAAGCCACAGACTGAATGAATTTGTAACTTATTTTTAAAACATTTTTGGCCTCTTGACTCTTGTTCAAATTTAACCTAAGTCATTTACTAAGATAACCACTTTACAGTTCTGCAGCTTTCCAAGATGAATTGTGATTCATCTGTACTGCAAAGGACCGATATCTTTCTCAAAAACCATTACTAGGTTACTCACACTGACAGTGTATGTGAGGATAAAAAGGACCAAAAGAACAACTATTATTTTTTCTTCCAGGATAACATTAAAGCACAGGGATAGAGTAATATAAGAAAATTAAATTTGCTGTATGATTCCAACAGTGAAAGATTTTGACCCCTGGAGTCTATGCACAGAAAGACAAGATCCAACATCAAATGAAGAAATTTCAGAAAGGAAAGATACCTATCACTAAAAATTTTCAAGTTTTGCAAATCACCATGACAAAGTCATCTTAGCTTGCTGCTTATTAAGTAATGCACTTGAATTGTTACATCAGGGATGATGTTTGATTGTAATAATAGTTCTCAAATTCTTAGAGAAGATATTTAAAAATTACACAGCAAAGGAGAGCAGTTAAAAACAAAAACACTTACCTGGATAAATCAAATCTGGTTTCATTTCTAACAACTTTTTCAAAGTTTTCATGTAATCAGACAGGTCTTCTATTACTGTTGTTCCTTCCCCTAAAATACAGTCACCAGAAAATATAGCATTTTCCTCTTCTAGATGTAAAATCATATGATCATCAGTGTGTCCGGGTGTATACAAAACTCTGTTTAAAGAACAAAAGAAGCGCGTGTTTTTCATAGAGCACATATATTTCAGTTTTGAAGCCAGAACAAATGATGGTAAAATAATACACTTGCAAAGCAGCCCATAACAAGAACCAGAAAAAATTGATCAAAAGAGGCTGAAAAGTTGATGTAAACATGTATCACTACGCTTAATCCCAATCCATTTTCTTGTATCATGCAGAGAACATAAATCATCATCTCTAACATGCTTTTACTTACATGACACACCATAATACAAGTGCATTAAAGCAGATGACTAGCCATATAGAATTTCTCCCATAAAGGGCTTTATTCCAAAGCTTTAAAACAGAATTGACATGTTATTTCCAGATTGAAACACGTGAAGTTCTTGACATACATGTTGCACTTAGGAAGGAGGGTAAGGATGATGTCTATTCTTTTAGAAACAAACTACAAACTTCTGAACCCAACCCAGATAAAGTTCAGTCTCCAAAAATTTATTTTTCCCTGAAATCCCCACAGCATAGTGGAGCACAGCTGTCAAATACAAAGGAGCCCAGTCTTTTAGCTGTTCTACATGCAGGTCATTAAACACCTGCAAGGTAAGGATTAAGGACCCACAGCATGGATGAGCACTGCATTAGCATGCAGCAAAGGGACAGTGGGTATGTATATAGCATATGGTAACCCAAGCTGCCAGGGAGCTACACTGGGGTGTCCTTTCACTATGATTTCTGAAAAGTAGAAGGGCTTTATGCCAAGGCTGATGCAGACTGAAAGTAACACAACTCCGACCAGCATCACTGATGATATTCATTAGAATCTTCTTGTTAATGGCAGATGCATCAAAGCAGGGATCAGGAACTGACAGAGCTGGTGCCAAGTGTGGTGTACAGGGCAAGGCTAAACAGCTCCCAGCCATGCTGATGCAGGGCTGGGAGATCACAAGTGCAGCATCATCTGATGCAATGACTTCCAGCTCCTACTGAATACCGAGCTCAGTGGAGAGCAGCTGAGCAATCGTCCTGTGGAGGCAACACCAAAATCAAGTTGATGGGCTGTAGCTCACCTTGGAGAAATGGGATCCTTCAGTTCTCAATGAAACTTTGCCAGGAAGCCAAACCACTAACATGAAAAAATGGCAGAAAGAGAACCCCAGACAGCCTGGCACACCTTGAAAACCTGAAGCTGGCTAACTAAAATTTAACATGCAGATACTGCTGTTTTGGAACCAGTGGTGGGTCTAAGAGTATCCTTCAAGTGGTTACCAAATTAACCCAGGTGAAAATACCTCCTTCTAATCAACCATAAAGTTCAGCTGCATCACCCCTGTCACAACCCACCCATGGGGGCTGTGATGTTTGTTATAAATTCTCTTCAGGATCCCCAAGGACTATGTGTCTGGGACCTCTCATGCTTTCTGGTATAATCACTTTAACTCCAGCAACTAGCCCACTATTTGGTCTCAGAAGTGTTGGCTAAGAAGCCCTTCACTTTAAGGACATACTTCAACAAGCTCCCAATCCCCACAACAAACTTCTCACAGGTGTTGGCTACAAGCCCTGTATTTTTACAACACCCTTCAACAAGCTCCCAACTTCCACAACAGCACAGCCAGCCTGTTTGAGCCCTCCAGGCATTGAGCTGGGGTGGGAGACTGATGAAAGCGTGAATCAGAAGGCAGAAAAGGAAGCTGGCTCAGGACCGTGCTGTCTGACCTCCAGGGGACTCCAGCCCTGCCAGTCACAACTTCCCTATTGCAAGTCAATGTCTGAGACAAAACATGCCTATGCCTGGTCCTCCACAACCCCAAACTTGAAAATGTCCTTGACTGACTTGGATTGAAATGAAAAAAATTATTTTCCATCTCCAAATTTTTGTCCAAACATGGGCCACTTAGGGTAATGAAAGGTCTTCAGTATGCATTATAATACTCTTTTTATTTATATTTTTACACTAATAAAATAAAATGCTTTTGGACAAAATACATCTCTTTTCATTTTTAACGGTTTTTTTTCCTTCCAATCAACCAAGTGACATATTGTACAAGTGGGATATAGTTCCCACAACAAGTGGGATATAGTTCAAGTACAAGTGGGATATAGTTTCCCTGAGGAAAACAAGCAAACTTTGTCCTTATGAGAATAATGCCTTGTTAATGAAGGAAGTCTGAAAACAGAATGATTAGACCCTTTTGCTTTGTGTGTGCTTCCATGAGTAGGTTTCTTTTTCACACTCATTCAGACTATTATTATAGGCAGTATGCTCCACTGAAAGAAGGCCTCCAAAACTGGCACCCTACAAGAACCTCACAGATTCAAGGTCTAAAATTTAACATTTTAAGTATTAAATGCTTTAAAGGCTCCTAGGGAAATATTTTTAAAGCAAAAAGAAAGGCATGGTAAATAATCCAGCCAGACTACCACAGACTTCCACAATTTTAAGAGTAATTATGTAAGAGTGATGAGAAAGCATGTAAAATCCTGTTAAATTTTCCTGGAGAGAGAGTATTTTTCTAGGGAAATATTCTTAATTTCTCTGCTGAGTCCAAAGACTAAATCCAAAGGCAAATTTCTGATAATTCTCATTCATAAAAGGAATTGCTTTGTATTAACATATCCTGCTGGATCATGATAGGAAGTCTATCTATACATAAGTGGTGAAAAGATTAGATGTATAGATTGGCAATCATTAGAAATTAGGATACATGTACATGTCAGAATTCTGAAGAAAAAAAGAGCTTGCAGAAATTCATGGTTACCTGAGTGTGGCTCCCTCTGTCTGTACCACATCTCCATCTTTAAGATAAAAATATTTATGTCCTCCTTCTATTGTTTCTTCACGGTGAGGCACACGAGGGAGCTTACATACCCGATATTCTGAGTCTAATATTTAAGGAAAGCAAAGAAAACAATGTTTTGAATTTGTCACTAACAAAGGTAATTCCATAGACAGGTTACTTTTTGAACAAGTACTATTAATTATCACACAGTATGAATACAAAACTAGAAACAATAAATTCTGTATAGTAACTTTATATTTGTAGAGTACGCTTATTTCAGAGCCAAAACCACTAAACAGTGAAAGCCACTGATTTTGAATACTGCATTCCGTACTAGTGACAAATCTGAAGTTGGAAAAAAATCACAAATGAAATTAATAATGATCAGTAATTATTATATTTTACAAATGTTCCTTCTTGACTCACAAGCCAATTCCTCCAAATTTTTACAATGCCTCTAAAATTTCTGCGTTCACATTTTGTTTATGATTCACAGAAGCATCACTCAACATTTGCCTAAAATTGGATGAAGACTTTTTGACCTGCAACTTCTCTCCGCTTTTATCATTCTGAACACTGCATAAAATGCAAACACCTTGGCTGGAACAGCTACAGATAGCAACCCAGAAAGGCATTTATATCCCTTGCTAGTCTTTACAACCACATTGATAGGCTGGCAAGCCCAAAATCCTCACCATGACACCAATACACCTATTGTTCTCAGTAGTGCCAGGGCCACGTTGCAGAAAAACACTTGGCAACTTTACAAAATTAAGCCTGTGACAAAGCTCATGACAAAGTCCAACAATGTTAAGAACTACCACATTATGCATACTTATTCTCTTCTCAGACACCAACACAGAAATGTCTCTTACTGTTTATCAATGTGGAATACACATTTTTACATCAGACTTTACTTGCAGACTGCCCTACTGCTTTCCCCTCATGATGAGGCCTATGAATTTTTCAGCAATTACTAATAGGCTCCTGTAAGGAATCTCAAATTTATGCACATTTCTTTTTCAAAGTTCAAGCTATTTGTTTTTACAGAAGTGAAAATAACAATCAATTTTTTGTCCAAGTAAAACAGAAGGAGCATCAAGTTTTTCTCACATCTCTTAATACCATGCTGATGGTAATCTAGGTTTTCATTACTTACACAGAAGAAAACTTCACTATGAAGGTATGCACAGGTACTGAAGAAAATCTGTAGTACTACAACTATTACATTCAGATTATTCACTGCTCTCAATCTACACACTGCAGCAGAATCATGAAATTGTATGTAGTTTATGCAGCAATTCCAGAAGAATAATCCAGTTGATTTGCACAGAAGCATTCAGTTAATGTTTTTTCTTGCCATGTATCTAACATTTTCAGATATCTGAATAATATCTGAATCTCTGGCCTACCATTCGGGATGTTTTTGCAGATATCAGGTATTCCACCAGTATGATCACGATGCCAGTGTGTCACCAAAATTTCTTGAATTGTAATGTTGAAGTCTGACAGTGCCTGCTTTAAACAGCTGATATATTCAGGAATAGCTGGCTCCCCGGTGTCAATAAGGACTCTTCTACACACGAACCAAAAAAAAAAGGGAGGGAGAGATACACACCAGAGAATGAAGCGTTCATATGACAGACAAGTAATATTAATAAAATAAGCCAACACACGGAAATTTAGCAATAATGGATGTCTCCATATCCAGACACCACCTCTTGCCTCCTGATATTGCACCTCCGTGTCATAACAATTTAAAAAGGGAGATAACTAATAAATGTAGGCCATACATTTACAACTCCGCGACAAGTGGCAGAGGCCACCGTTTGGTACCGCGGGGGAGCTGCGCGGCCTGAGGCACCCGTCTGCTTCCCTCACGGCATTCCCCGCCTCGGCCCAAGGGTCGCCCACCTGCCCAAGCCGCCTCCGGGCACTATCCCCTAAAATTTAACGCTGTACGGTTTCGTTCCTCTTTCTAACCCTAAGGGATTTGGGAACGGGCCGGCAGCGGCCTCTCGAGCTGCAGGCAGCGCTCGGTGTCTAAGTGGGGCCGCAGCAGCGGTGCCGCGTCCGCCGTGCCCTGCCCCGTCCTCCGAGCAGGGTCGGTACCTGTGCCCGGTGCCCACCAGGTAGGTGTTGGTGCCCTGCAGGGTCATGGGCCCCGGGTTGCAGCCCAGCACCCGCAGCACCCGCGCCGAGAGCCTCTCGATGCGCGGCAGCAGCGACACCATCTCTGCAGCGAATCCGCCCGAGTTCCCGGCTCCGCTTCCCTCACGACGCCACAGGACGGGAAGGCGGAAGCCTCTATTGCCGGCGCTCGGCTTCCCGGTGCCCGGCCGCGGCGCCTTCCGCCCGCCTGTGGGGCGGCTCCTTCCGCTCCACAGCCCGGGCGGGGCGGCCGCCGGTGTGCGGCCAAAGCCCGGCTCCTAGCGATAGACACTGAGGTCAGACTGTGGGATAAAGTTCTCCTTCTTCGAAGAGGGCGGTTCTCTGTGGAATTCTGTTCTCCGTGCCTGGTCGGTGCCTCGCTGCTGCTCTGTGTGAGGCATGTTCGTACTCTGCCGGCTTTTTCCAGAGAAATTTGTTGTAAGAGACACATGCACCTTCTCTGTATCCCAGGAACACGCCCACTTACAGCGTGTGTAGCAGCTGGGTATGCTCCTGCACGGCACATAGGAGCTATCTAGGATTCAGCATTTTTAATAAAATTGGAGAGCTACTGGAGCGTGTCCAGCAAAGGGCCCCTAAGGGGATTAAGGGACTGGAGCATCTCTTGTGAGGAAAAACTGAGGGAGCTGGGGCTGTCCAGCCTGGAGAAGAACAGGCTCAGGAAAATCTCATCAACGTGTGTAAAAACCTGAAGAAAGGGTGTGTAGTGGACAGAGCCAGGCTCTGTCACAGGGCCATTGCCTCTGGTCCTGTCGTAGTACCCGTTTGCCAGGACCAGAGGCAATGGGCACAAACTGGAACACAGGATGCTCACTCTAAACATCAGGAAATAGTTTTTCACTGTATGACCAAGAGTTGGCACAGGGGATCCAGGGAGATTGTGGAGTTTCCATCCTTGGTGATGCTCAAAACTCACCTGTACAGGGTCCTGGGCAACTGGCTCTAGGTGGCCCTGCTTGATCTGGGGGCTTTAAACGTAAACTCCAGTGGTCCCTCCCGACCTCAGCCATTCTGTGATTTTGTGAAATTATGTCACCATCATCCAAGTAGAAATACTGTATTTGCAAGCAGTATTCATTGTAGATCCCTCATGGTGCTGAAATTTGCCTGTTTGGCTTTGCAACGTCTCCTCTGAAAGCCCTGATTAATTGCCTTCCAAGTGACATTTTAAAAGAGAATAGGACAGACTTTTCTCTCCTTAAACGACCTGTAAATGAAGAATAAACAATTTAACCCAAAATATTACCTGAAATAAAAGCAGGTGATATTACTGTGGGTAACTTTACTAATATTAGAATTCCAAATATTATCTGATTATTTTATACTTATATAAGATCTCATATGGTACCTGTTATAAGGTGATCATAGCAATACAAAGCCACAGCCAGAAACTGTACCACTGATGCTGATATCCCCATATTTAGGCCTTCAAGCCAATTTCTTTTATTTATCTGATAAATCTTTACTTATTTGAGATACAAAACCGTGACATTTATTTTTTATTTTCATGCTCATTAAAGCATGAACTACGGACAACAGAAGGCATGTTTCAGGTCATAGGAAAGAAGTAGGAAAGAAGCTTTTATGTGTGCAGGTACGCTGCTGAAATAATCAAGAACACCCCATGTGCAATATTCCAGTTGCTCCCTATATCATTTGCCTTATGCTCTTTTGTGAGAAACTGTGACTAGACCTGAGCTTACCTAATCCGGAGATACCCTCCTATGCTTATTTTGTAGCATATTTGTATAGGTATTGGTACATTCAACCCATTTTCAGCCTTCCGGTAAAGTTCAGTTTAGTTATTAGAAGAAACTGCTACCTAAGCCAGGGCAAGTTGTGTATTTAAATGGTTTTCTATTTTTAAGAAAATTCAGAATGTTTAGAGAGGATTTCCAATATTATTTATCTGAATTTTGTATGTCATTGATAACTCAGTAAGGTGCAGTAAAAAATAACAGTATTATTTTTACCATCGCAAGACTTTTTTTTTTTTTTTTTCTTTTCCCAAATTAAGAATTCTTTGGGGAGCTGGAGCCTTGCTCTCCGGGGAGTACTTGCTGCTGTTGCTGTCCTGTAGCAAAGCATTTTCTGATGTTAGGCAGGAGTTGTGAGTTTGTTTCATCTGTAGGTGGCAGCAATGGTGCCTTTGGAGAACGAAGTACAGGTTCTTTGATCATCTTAATTTCCTGCACAAGCCCATCTGTTTAAAATATCTGTCGTTTTTCTTACAATACGGAGGTTAATAGGCACGTGGTGGAAGTCTTGCTATCATGCTCTGATACGGTACAAAGAAAGATGAGTGTATACCTTCAAATTCTTTTGGTTCTCTCTCTGTTTTGCATTATTAAATTTTTGAGGGGAGAAATATTCTGAAGCAGGTAGACTACCAGTAAAAAACCCAAAACCAGCTGAGTTTCAATAAACTTAAAATTAGATTATTGATGATATACAATGATTAATTTTGTAACAACTATGAGATACACAAGGCACAGATTGGTATTTCTGGAAATCCCACAAGGTCACTGTTTGAATTTTTAGCACTCAAGAAATCTTTGAGTACTGGCACTTGGCTTTTTTTTCCCATTTTAAGTGTAAATATTGAGGTTAAATGCCTCTCCACTATGGCGGTGTAATAGCCTAATAGAACTAAGCACAAGCATGTAATTCTGCAATAATTAGTAGAATCAATTGAATAGCAGATAAAAAATGTCTTGAGAGACTTAACTTCATAGCCATTGGCACAGGAATGTCTTGTTGGGAGGATTTTTTACTTGCAGATTTTTTCTTTTTGTTTCATTATATTTCTTATTTTTTAATTCTTTTTATCTGGTACAGAGATAAGTAAAAAGACCTTAAACCAAAAAGAAGTGAAGAAGATTTTGCAGAGAGAAAGGCCATGGGCTGCAAGATTCCTGCATTGAGAGGCAACATTGTGTACAAAATATAAAAAGTCAGATCTGCAGGTTTCTGGGAGATGATTAGGGGGGATGATGAAGAGCCTGGAACATTTCTCTGATAAGGAAAGCCTGAGAGAGCTGGTACTGGCCAGTCTGAAGAAGAGAAGGCTCATCAATGCCTGTAAATACTTGAAGGGTCCTTTCTACCACATTTAGAAGCAAATAAAAGGATACGTACTGAATACCATGGGAGATTTGTCACAATTTAGAATTGTACTTGCTTTGATGCCAAGTCTAACCAGAAAACAAATAAATCATCCAGCCAGTAATTTATCTTGTGGGCTGCTTGATTTACACTCCAAGAATCAGGTACAAAAACCTTGCCCCACCCTCTGTGTCACAGAGTTTTTGTCATTTTTTTTATTGTAACAAAGGTCACACCAGTGAGTTTGTGACTTGGCTGACTTAGTGGTCTTTCAAGAACTGCAAGGACTGCTTAGGACTAGGATGTTTTTAAAGAATAAGGGTGAAGCAGGAAGGCACACAAAGAAAGAGAAGGGTTGATATCATATTCATGATGAAGAAACTGAGTATTGTACCTCCTGTCCTAAGAGGTAGAAAAGCTACAGGCTGGAGGTGGGCATCCTCCTGTGCAGCACAGTCAGAGAGGCAGAATCACACCTGTGCCTTGTACCCTGCAGCTGTTTTAAACATGCATAAAATTTCATGTTGAGCACCAACAGCTCAGCTGGAGCTGACTCTTGCAAACACCTGTAGTTTTACAGGAGGAAAACAATTTTAATCACCTGTCCTTGGCCAAGTGCAATCTCTTCATGCATCATTGCACAGAAAGGATTTTATAAAGTGCATTGTACTACAGTTTTCAACTATAGCCAAAAATATCTTTTTGCATAAATCTTTGGGATATATACATGGCTGTACAAATAAATGATTGAATATATATCTAAGCAAACACATACATATAAACACACACACATATGCTTGTGTTTCCAGAAATATCTCTTGGCTTTTGCTCAAGAGGTCTAATGAGCTAAAGTCTAAATTTGAAAATGAATACACAGCTATTTAAACCTACAGAAGTAAAGTGGCTATTTTCTTTTTTTACTTTATGAAGTAAATTGTTAAATGATTTTATTGAAGACAAATTTATAATCTGCTAAATTGAATATTAATTCTAAACAGAGTCTTCTATACCAAATTTTTAGAATACAATTTTTATAATACAATCATAAGAAGTACAGTTCTTTACAGATAGCAAATCATTAACTGTGTCACATGGTTTCCATATGATTTGAGTTTCACTTTGTGTTACATCAGTAAGCCCTTTAATTTCCTTGGATTGCAAGTCTTGTAAAGGTGTGGATGGGAAACCCGTGACTATGGAAATCTACAGTTTTTGAAGTGAAAACAACCTCTATCCATGGCCAGTATTAAGGTAACTGCATTTTAAAATACAATTTTCAATACATAATGAGAACTGAAGCCTTGCTAATCACATTTTATTGTTTCTGCTGTATCACAAAATGATTCTGTAAAAGTATGCTAGTTTTTAGAGCAGGCTTATATTTATGTTGACTGGCAGACAGTTTACTCTTCCTGCTCCTGTCACGTTAGATCTCATATGCTTAATAAGACTGGGGTCTATGTAATTCTGATTGATACAAGACACTCTCTCCTGTGGCACTTAATTGAACCCCACCTGAAACATGGGGCTGTTGTACTTTTTGGAGTGCTATCATGCATAAAATATAGGGCTCTTAAAGGCTGGGATCTTCAACAGTGATTTTATGTGCACCTGTGAGTGGGCATTGGTGCTTGGATTTGGAATTAAGATATTGTACATTTGTGATTACAGATATGTAAGTCTTGGGTAGAATTTTTTTAGGTTGCTATGAGAAAAATATAAACCTTGTGTCTTCTCAACCATTCCAAGGCTCTTTCAGGACTAGATTCCTTATTCAAAATAATTGTGAGACAGTGAGAGAGCTGACATGTTTGATAATGTGTGGCTCTTTGTTTATCATAGCTTACCTGATGGCTTCAAATAGCACCAAGATGTCCACACAGGTCTGCAGACTGCTGATATGACAGTAGTTTGGACAGCAGGCTTGTCAGAAGTAGAAATCACCTGGCTCACAGTACTCTTCATGCTGTTATTTCAGAGGAGTTTGCCTGTAAAACTTCCTTTCTCACATTCCTCTTTGTGAAGTGCTCACATACAAAAAGCACAGGGAGGCTGTAAAGAGGGAGGGATCCTGTTACCTTTTTTATTCATTTCAGGTGCAAGATCAGAGGCTGCTCCTTGCCTCCTGAATGTCTGGTACAATATTAGTCATTAAATGTGAACCTTGGTATCTTGCCTAATTTGGCCGTAAATAGTCTTCCAAAGAACTTTCTGTTTGAATCCAGGTGTTGACTAACCTCTTACTGTTGTGCTTCCTGTAACAGTCAAATAGTGAACCTAATTGTTTTGTTTTGTTAATGTTTGTTTTTAACCTCTTCTAAAAAACATGGATACAGCTTGACAAAGGTGGTATTCAAGTTGCAGGATGACATGTTGTTATATAGGGTAAATACAGTTTCCTTTGGAATTTTCTTGAATGAACCCTGGTAATAAACTCTTAAGTTAGTTCATACACAAATTTTCAGAAATAAAAAATTCAGAGTCACAAACCAATTGGGGTTGGAAGGGATCTATGAAGATTTTCTAATCCAAACCCCCTGCTAAAGCAGGTTCACCTGTAACAGGTTTCACAGGATTGCATCCAGGAAGTTTTGAATATCTCCAGAGAAAGAGACTCCACAACCGCTGGGCAGCCTGGTCCAGTGCTTTGTCACCCTCAAAGTAGTTTTTTTTCATATTCAGATGGAACTCCCTGTGTTTCAGTTTGTGCCCATTGCTCCTTGTCCCATTGCTGGGAATCACTGAAAAGAGTCTGGCCCCATCTTCTTGACACCTGGCCTTAAGATATTTGTGTTCATTTATAAGATCCCCTCTCAGTTGTCTCTTCTCCAGCTTGAACAGAACCAGCTCCTTTAGCCTGTCCTCATGAGAGAGATGTTCCAGTCTCCTCAGATCTTTGTGACCCTCTGAGGATCTCAGAACTGGTACTCCAGATGCAGCCTTACCAGGACAGAGTAGAGGGGGACAATAAGCACCCTTGACCTGCTGGCCACACTGTTCATAGTGCACCCCACAATGCCATTTGCCTTCTTTGCCACACAGAGACATTTCTGGGTCATGGTTAACTTATCTTTTTGTGTTTGTAAACACAGAGTTCAGTTTATGCTGGACTTTGTACTGAAGTCCACTTCCCAGAATCTAACTGTGAATTGTATATAAATTGCATTAGTGATTTGCAGGAGATTAGTGGTATTTTATTGGAGAGAATAGGAAAGAATAGTGAAAGGATTCCAACTATCCCAGCTGCAAGATCGCCTAATCTTTCTGACCTCTTCTGGGACAGGACATGAAACCTAAGTAGAAGATAGAATGAGTGGCTAGAAATAGCTAAGGCCTAGATCCAAAAAAAATGATCCATACACTCAGCACCTTTTCAGGCTGTTATATTTTCACTTATCTTCATTAGGAAATTAAGAGCTTAAGTTCTCTTTTTGTGTTTGTACCTAGGTCACAGTGAAGATGAGCCCAGTCAACCCAAGCAAAGAACAGTCATTACCTTTGTTTATGGGTTATTAACCAATTCTCTCATTTTATTTCTCTGTGGCAGTGTGCCTGAATTCACAAAATCCAAAGGGACCTGCCTCCACATGCCCTTTCCCTGCTCCAAGTTCCCTGGTGCAGCTGTTCCCCATGTATTGTCTGCAGCTGTTTGGCACTGGCACCAGCCCAGCTTTGGCATGTCCTGCATCCATTCTTCAGGTTTGCTGCCAGTAGCCTTTTCCTAAGATATGTAAATGAAATAAAGGGACTTTGTAATTTTAACTTTATAACTTTGCAGAGGTAGACATGAATGAGAAAAAGAATCTACTGCCTTACAGCTTTTCTGTTTCACCTGGCAAATACCACAGATCTACACAGGAATGATCTGCAAGGACTACCCAAAGAGGTCACAAGAATCCTTGCAGTGTTGGGCAATGTAAAATGTAGTTCTGACTACATATTAATTATATTTGCAGTGAACTATGTGGTTAAATCATCTATGTGTAGCTACACACAAGTTAGAAGACATTTCTCAAAGATGTATAGACTGGTCTAGGTCTGGGTCCTTACAAGCCTCTTTAACAGGAGAGCTGCAATCCTATATAGCACTTTCTTACTGCATGTGGAAAACTGAGCAGGAACGAATGCAGGAACTGTGTAGTAACACAGTTGGAAACTGCCAAATGATGTGGTTTCTGAGACCATGGTGTTCACTCAAAACAAAAGTTTTCTCAAAGTTTTGTGCTCTGCACAGGAAAGGAGAAGAGCTCAGAAATTAAGAAAGTTCTAGGGAGGAATCAATCTTCTTTCCATAAACTGCTTTTAAACCTTGCTTGTTTCTTAGTGTTTTGCAGCTCTTAGGAATTATCTCAACAGCTGCTTAAATGGAGAATCACAGTTTGGGAGAGTGGGTGACCTTAGAAGGTTCAGAAATACAGCTCTCTTGGGCTGATTGTTCACTGGTATCTCACCACATTCTGCATTTTGTACTTGCATGTTCAAATGGTCATGAGAATTGCTGCAGGATATTTTAAATGATGAAGATATTGTTACTGCTAATCTTCCCTTTTTTCTTCTTCTTTTTAGGAACCAGTAATGAAGAATGACTCCATCAATTAAAAAGACAATTTCTATTTATCTTTTCCAGAATAGATGTGTATTTTAGAAGTTAATTTAATATTTAAATCAAGAGCACGGAAAAATGCAAGTCCCTTTGCCATAACAAAAATGGATAACCCAACTTTCCTTTGCATGAAGCAATATCAGCAGGTGGTATTGTCAAGAAAAAGACTCCATTGTAGGAAAGCATTTAGATTCCTTTACATTAAGTGAGGAGAGAATGAAAACATTAGTGTGAAAGCAGTTTCACACATGATGAAATTTACTAAGCAGAATTTCTTTTTCTTAATTGGTGGGATGATAATTTATGTAGTTGATATTGGAGTGGACTTCTGGGTAGCTAGTAGATATTTCTGTCAAGGACAATATTCTTGGAGTATATTGATACTGTGTTTTAGAGGTCTTTCATCATTAATGACTCAGATATTTAGTTATGAGTGGTTTAAAAATGACTGCAAAGGTACTGACACTGGGAAGCTGAAATTAGTTCTTCTAGTTCATCTCTTTCATTGTGGAATTTTTATAAGGTAAGCACATTTAAACATTTATTTTAAAATGAGAAATCAGGGTGCTTTAGGACAGTTATTAAGAAGTGCTTAGTATGGCTCCAGGGACAAGACCAATTCTGGCCTTAATAATAACTGCTCTGTGTAAGCAAATGGAGTTTTGTCTGGTTATGGCAGTGGTAAATTTTGTCAGGTTTTGATGGACATGTAGTTCTTCTTCCATATACCTGTAATTAATAATTTTTATCATTCACAACCCAACTCTATTTCATTAATCAGCCATTTGATGAGGCATAGTTAATAAAAATGAGTGCTTTGAAGTGTACTACTGTTGTAACTGATAAATACAACTTTTAAAAGTGACATTATGCACACTAAGCAGCTGAGGCATCTCAAGAAGCAATGTTTGAACCTGACTGTCCAACCATATGTAGAAAACCCACCAATATTCAGGAGAGAAATGAATAGCTGAATAGTTAGTAACAATACTTGCAGCAGTACTTCCCACAGAGACTGACTTAATGGTGATAGGAAACTTTGCTTAATGGATTACCTTAACTCTGAAACAATCCACAAAACTCTTGGACTTACCTGAACTCATACCCTTTCCAATGAATCTCTCTTAACATGAATTTCTAGGATTTTGAACCTGCTTTCCCAGAATTAGCTGCATATTCTCTGAGTGGCTTATTATCTAGTAAATGTTATTTTGTTCGTTACTCTGACAGTGTTGTCAACTTGGTTTCTTGTTGTTCATTGCATGAATGATATTTTCTTCTGTGCTGCTACTTATACTTAGAAAATTTCCAAGATGTTATGTATAGGTTACAAAGTTCTTTCAGCTACTCCTTGCAATTCAGCAGTGTGATAACGTAGCTTATACTGTAAAGTATAAGCTGGCAACAGCAAGCTGGCCTCTGTGCTTATACCTTTGTGATTAACTATTATGTGCTTTTATTATATGTGTTTTTCTTAGGTGTATCAAGGTACAACTTCCTCCTGTCCTTCCTCTTAGTCATCTGATTTATGCAGTTAATTTAGACAACGAATATCTCAGATTTCTGCAGTAAATGGATTAAAATAGATTCTGTCAAGTCAGGTCACACTTGTTAAGGTGAGATTCTCCAGAAGATCAGCTGGGGCAGAAATCCATGTTCTTCATCCAAAGAGGAAAATGAGGGCCCAACCAGTAAATAAGATTTGGTCAGTGAACTCTGGATGCTTGAAATTATAGGATGTAAATACACCTTTTCAAATTATCTTTTTTCCTTTCCTCCTTTATTTCTTTCCTTCTTCCCTCTTTCATATCCTTTTACACCTGCTCCATCTTTGAACTAGGACTCCTAGAATGGTTTGGTTTGGAAGGGACCTTAAAAATCTTGTTCCAACCCCCCTCTGCCATGGGCAGAGATACCTTCCACTTGACCAGGTTGATCAAAACCCCATCCAACACAGCCTTGAACACTTCCAGGGATGGGGAATCAACAGCTTTTCTGGGCAACCTGTGCATCTCCACCCTAAGAAGAAAGAGTTTCATCCTAACATCATGTCTCAGCCTGCTGTGTTTCAGTTTGAAGCCATTGCCCCTTGTTGTATCACTCCGTTCTCTTGTGCAAAGTCCCTCTTCAGTCTGTTTAGGTACTGGAACTGATGACTTACAAACTGGTACCCTTTGGGTACTGGAGGTTTGTACAGTGCACAGAACAATGGGAATCAGTTTGGTTTTGCTACCACACTGGCAAAGCTAAGTAATAAATATGAAAATAATATTTGTATATATATATATATGTATATACCTATATACAATATATATAAAATTGGAGGAAAATGAAATTAAAAGTATTTCTTATCTAAGAAGGCTTTAGTTTCTTTTATTGGAAAGAGTGCATACCTGCAATTATATTTCATATGAGATAGTATGCTCTGCAAGGAGACAAAATTAAGTTAAAATCGTACATATTGACTATGCTGACTAAAAATATATTTAGCCTGACCCATCTAAATTGTTCGCACTGGTGTTTGTAGAATTGAGAACAGTCTTGACATAATAGACTACGTTAAGGTAATAACACAGGGCATGTAGGAAAATGGGACTTTTCCTTAGGGCATCATATGAATTCTGGAGCTGTCTGATGTGTAGCATTGTGCTTCATCAGCCAGGGACACACCTGTGGGACACTAAACATTAGCAATTCATAACCTTTGCTGTCAGAACAGAAGGTCACATAGGCAGCAGCCACTGTGATACTGGCAGCTGCTGTTGTGCCTCTTGATGCTTAAAGGTAGCTCAGAATGCCCTTCAACTTTGAATAGAAGCAGAGGAAAAATATATTTTTTTTGATATTTGTAATGATAAATTCTAATTCCATGAAACATCAGACTTAATGTGAGTGTTTTGCTGAACCTGGGGTTATTTCATTACATATTTTTAAAAGGCAGCGATTAAAATTCAGAGCCAACATAGGGGGTGGGCTGCAGGGTGGGCCCTGCTCTGAAGCAGTACCAACTGGCAGCAGTGAGCACACCTGTGGGAGATGCACTCTGGTAAAGAAACTCCTCTGCTTAGTGACAGAACTCTGGGAGGAGGTGAGTAGGTTGAGGAATATCTGGGATAGAGAGAGACACACACAAACTGCTAGAATCACACCCTGCCTTTCCTAAGACAGCACCACAGGCAGGCAGGATGCATGATATAGATGATTCCCTATCCACTTCTCACCTGGCTCGGGTTTAAGGCTAGGGGACAATGGCAACAAGTTCCCAGCCAGTGCAGCAGGTGTGTCTCCCCTGTGACAACCCCACCTTCACAGGTGCCCTGGCGTAACAGGTATGAGGCTCTGCAAGTGGAACTGAATGAACAAGGATGTTGGGTCATCTGGCTTGGAGATGTCACTGAGGTTAAGTCACCCTACACACTGTGTCAAACTCTGACTGCTCTCTACAAATGAAAGCAGGTCGTGGTCAGGTGGATATCAGTCTCTTCTCTCAAGTAACAAGTGACAGGATGAGAGGAAACGGCCCCAGCTTGCACTGGGGGAAGTTTGGATTGGATATTAGGAAAATTTTCTTCACTGAAAGGGTTGAAAAGCATTGAAACAAGTGCCCAAGGAAGTGGTTAAGTCTCCATCTCTGGAGATATTTAAAAGATATGTAGATGCGGCACTTAGGGACATGGTTTGCTGGTGGACTTGATAGTGCTGGAGCATTGGCTATTCTCAATGATACTAAAGATCTTTTCCAAACTAAATAATTATGTGATTCTATGTGTTTGATCACAGTTTCTTAGTATAAATTTCCTGATGTAAGTATTGACTTAGTTGCATCAGTTCCATGGATTTAATCCAAGTATTTTGATACTTAGAAGGTGAAATTTAACATGCAGCAGAGAGTAATTTTCCTTTGATATGGATTTATACAATGCTGAAAGCTGTGACTGCATTACCAGAATTTAGACAGGACAATCATTATTGCCAGGCCACTTACACCCTGCCTGTATGAATCTCTAAATGGCACCCAAATATTCATCGGTGTAGTTTGATGAGATGGGATGTGTAGTCTAATACTGGGATTGTGTTGCAAAGTCAGTGGAAATCTGAGGGGAAGCATGTGAAATGGAAACATTGGCAAGGCAGCCTGCTTGTCACATGTAAAGGCTGTGAAGCAACAAAACCAAATAGCTGTCACCCCTGTGAGACAAAGCCTTCCTAGTTTTACAGGATCAAACTTCATCACCTGTGAAATGATGATGAATATATAGGAACATCTCAAGAACAGAGAGACAGTGGAGCTCTGTGTCCATGAGGGTTTATTAAAAGTAGGAGCCCTGTCATCTGTGTTCTGCACAAAGCAACACTGGAAAGGCAAAGACTGTTTTTTTTCTCCTGTCAAAGTGAATATTTAGAAACACTGATGATTCTTTATCATTCACATATGACCATTCAGGCTGTAAGGAAATTGTAGGTTTTTTTACTCTGTTGGCTTCCAAGTAGCCTATATACCTTGAAATAATGAAAAACATATTCTCTTTAATGATTTTATAGGCAGCAAAAGTAAATGATAAACGTGCATTTGTCTATATTATTGACATAACCATTTCACATTCCATTTTGGATGTACCCCTACTTAAAATACATAACTAATCCAATACTATTTTTATTACAGTTGTAGTAAAATTTTAAAAGACTTTTTGCAGTTTATAATTATTGAAGAACAGAACTTTTATATCAATATGTGTATTATAGGGAAATAGATTTGAGGAATATAACTAGAATAGTTTCAGAGCAGGCACAGGGTTTAAGTGAGCCATGGCCATGATAAAGGAGAAAATTTGAACCTGACCTGCCCTTTACTGTGGACTGAACTTTGCCTTAGGCTAGGAATGTAGTTCAATACTAGGTCTAAAATTTGGCTCCGAGCCCTTCCTAAAATGTCATTATATTGCATGCCAAATGGAGAGATGAGAATGGGAGTGTAAGCTCAAAATACTCTTAAAATATGAAAATTCGTCACAGGGAGCTACAGTAAGTGACATGAGCGTTTGGAGCTCAGAGAACACCTTGCTTAATACATAGTTAAAGAGCAGTAGAAGTATTTAGACTTCACTAGAAAAAAGTAATGTATTTTTTACAGTGTTCAAAGTCAGAAGTGGACTAACCAAAACCACTATAAATAGTAATAAATACACAGCACACCATCTTATAACAACATAAACCTAGTATATTGTGCTCAGAAGGAATGTACTTCGAAAATTGACAAGTGATTTCAGGTATGCATCTAGCTGAAATATTCCTTTTAGGACATTTCTTGCCTTGCATATCACCTGCTGTCTCAGCTGTGAGCTCTGCAGCTTAAAATTTGTGCAGCTGGTTCTCACTTCTTGCTGCTTGGACAAGCACAGGCTCTGGTGAGTGAGTCCATGGACAACTAGCAGATCAGTCTACTCAGTTGTTTTTTCTGGAAAACATTGCAAACTGTCCAGATTTTTACATCTCAGATGCAAGAACCAGATGTTTTGGAATACTAATTGTTTTATAAACAGAAAAAGCTATAGATGCCTTGCGAAACAGTTCAGTTCTTTGCTTATGAGTGATTATTCAGGAAACAATAAGATAAATGCACAAAACCATAAAAATAAAAATAGTTTCCTTTGGGAGTAAAGAATAGATCTAGAGCCAACATATGGCCTATGCAGTCTGTGAATCTCTGCAAGGAGAAAAGGAAAGGCTCTTCTCCTAAAGTTCTTGAGTACTAACAACCTCCCCACCTACTCCTATTATTGTTTACACGTTGCAATTCTCACTTGTATGGTCAACATGCCTTAACATAACAGGGAATAAGTCCTGAATCCTCTAGCGTGCCCTTAACCCAGCACCTGCCAATCCTGGCTGTCTCACTTGGAGCTATAGAACAGAGCTACACGGCCTTCCCTGTGGTCAAAGGATTTGGTCTTTAAAGGTGGTGAAGGTGTTTAACCTCTGAAGGAGTCAGGGATTCTTCCTAGCTCCCTTAGTACGCAGAAGAGTACTGTGCGCCAGTGTTACATTGGGATGAGCTGTTCCTGCCAGATCTGGGTGTCTAATGATCTGCTGCCCTCTGTTCTCTGCATGTGGTAAATGCAACCATGAGCATGGGTTTCATCAGGTCTGTGGTGTGTGTGATCCTGTGGATGGTAGGAAGCTGCACTTTAGCATGCATCTTGAAGTTATCTCAGATGCTGTCTTAGGGAAGGAGTAGGAGGCAGGTTAAGGCATAGGATCTTGTCTTTCTCAGTGTGTGTGTTGGCAGTCTTGTACAACTGTTTAAGATAACCAGGCGTTGGCCTGTGGTGTTCTGCTTAGGTTCTCAAGAAAATAGATCCAAATGAATGATGCACCTGTCATAATTTATTTACTAAATTAGTTTTTCTTTTGAGGGGGAAAGGCTCTGGTAGTCTTTGTAAGGCTAGAAAAATTGGCTGAATAACTGAGTTTTCTTGAAAAAGGACCACTTATGCTGTCTTTGCCTGCTGGTTATAGTCAAAAAGGGTTCATTGGAGAAGAATGTTAGAAGCTTAAAACATCTGGGAACTAAATAGACAGAATTGGGCTTGGAAGTGATATCTGAAGGCTGCTACGATCAAAATCCTATTTATGGACAAACACATGGATTTACACACCTATAAAACCAAGAATGTAGTACAAGTGAAATTCTAACAGTTGATTCTAAGAATCATTATTAGTCCAGATCTATTTATTACATAAAATGAAAGAATAATTATATGCATTAAAATATTCAGTAATAATAATAATAATAATAATAATAATAATAATAATAATAATAATAATACAGTTAAAATTGTTGCACACATAGTTTTTCATTCTTATGCCTTTTTTCAAGCCATCCCTTATCATCCCATACATGTGCTTTTCTACACTGTATCTTATCTCTCTACATCTCAGGACCTCTGCTATCATAGCAAGACTAGATTTCTCTATCCTACATCATCATGTGTGTAATAAATATCTCATTTGATGCATATTTGCCTGTTGCAGTTACCTATATAAAACTATGACTGTATGACACAAAAACGAAAAAAAAATTAAAACAAATCAGCCACCTGGTCAATTGGAAGAAATCACCAATTTTTCAGCAGAAAACCCAAGCTAAACCAAGTAATACAACGTCACACACAGGTCAAGAAAACTTCAAATGGAGCAGGCCTGGCAAGCCTCGGTTCTGAGGCCTTGCAAGGCTCATGCCAGGTTACCAACAATGACAGTGCCTATTGAAATGCTGCAGAGTTAGACACAGTCTACAATCTGCCCAGTCAGTGTTAATGACCCATTGAAGTCAAGTTACCAGCAGAAGAGAGCAAGCACTGATTTGCTTCAAGGCAGCATTTACATGCATACTAAAGAGGATACTTCTCCCTGCTTTCATTTGTTTACCAGTTCCAAAAGAGTCTTTGTTTGCTGCTGAACAGTTCACTGGAAAGAGGTCTTTCACTGAGAAACCCATTTCTACAATTGCCCCCCTTTATTTATTACAGAAAAGAGCATTTCCTACCCTTCTTGACTTCCAAAGCAATAATGCAGTGAGTCAGGTCACTCACCAAGGCTGTTTGGCTCTGTTTGAGAGTCCTTTAGGGGCAGCAAAAATACAATTTCCAGCATCTGGAGTTCTGGTCCTGCATCCTCTTTTCCCAAACCCAGATGTAAAGATTACCATGTACAACAGCTCTTTAAAAGAAAGTGTTAATTTAGAGGTGTAATAAAAAATAAACCAGAACAGTTCTAAAAGTCATTCAGGTGCACTCATTTGCCAAGGCAAACGGCTTCTTCATGTAAAGCCACTCAGATTATGGACAGAATCTTTCAACATAGGAATCCATGTGTCTTGAAAACTATTTTCTGAAATAGAAGTCTTCCTTAGTATTTAGAAAGTAACAGTGTAGTAGGAGTTTTTTTAAAGTCTGTTTTATGTTTGCAGTTCATCAGGTGTTATACTTGGGGCTTATGGATTTATGTTCTACTTGCATAGATGTGGATGTTCTCAGCTGGATATTCACTCATATCCCTGTAAAGGATACAAAGAAAATGAATAAATATCTCAAAGAGAGACTGAGGAGAGGTGCTAAGGGAATTTTCAGAAATGCAGTTCTTTTAAAGAAATAAGAACCAAACAAAAGAAAGCTTGTCATCTTCATTCAGACTAGTCTCATTCTATTTTATTAGTTTTTTTATTGCATGATATTGCCCAGCTTAAATGATTCTCTGATATCCCTGATACCAGATAGACAAAATTTTTCCTGAGTAGAAGATGGAAAAGTTGTTGTAAGGCTGTATAATTTTATTGAGTTGGTATTCTAAAAATGCTGTCTAATCAAGTGTCCTTTTTTAACTAGGTATTGGTTTGCTTTGAAATATGGCTGCCAAGTTGCATTTAAACGAACAAGCAGCAGAGATGCATCAGAAGCAGACTCTTCTAGCTTGATTCAAAAACAAGCTATTGATGCAGTGACTGATATTAACATGCTCAGGGTTTTCAAGACTTTTCTTGAGACAACACCACAACTTTTTCTTCAGATTTACATCCTCATGGAACACAGCAAACCTCATTTCTATCAATGTAAGTCTGTCTTTTTCCTTATGTTGCAAGTTGAGTATCTTACCTAAAAATACAACTCATGACTGGATAACATTTTAAACATACCTTGGAAAACATACATTTCACTGTATTAATACTCTGCATTTAATTAAAATTTCTGTCTAGTAGATGGTCCATTCTGCTAAATCAATGAGAAGGAAGATTTCACTATAAAAATGAGAAGTCATATATAAATACTGTACATCATAAATATAAAAAGTCATAATATCTAATAGAAACATAATGATACATCACTTGAAAATAAGCTCTTAAATGCACTTAGCACATAATTTGCAGAGTAGTTTGATTTGTGTGGTTTTGCTTAGAGATTCTTTTAAAACTGCTAGCTAAGCATTGGGAAATCGGTAAAATAATTCAAGCAGCTCCATGAGCTGTCTCTCTCATCACCCATGTTACAGGTGAGGGACAGAGTCAAAAATAAATCTAAGGATATGTCAGCATTAAAGAATGCAAAATGGCAAAGAGATCCTCATACAAGTCTCAGAAGCAAGACAGAAGCTGTACCATTTCCAGCTCTAAAACAAGCATAATTTTTGGCAGGACATTGACTTATTCAGGGTTGGAATTTATCTATCCAAATGGGGATACCTGCATTGATGTCTAGTGTTACTTAAAAATCCACAGAGTCAAAATTTACTCACGGAAAAGGAGAGTAAATATAAAACTGGGATAAAGAAAGTGTTAGAAAAGCATGAAATTTTGTAAGACTTCATTCGGACTTCATAGTGTAAAATACCTATCTTTTCCCCTATTTAACATTTTTCCTTGTGTTTTGTTTAGATGCTGCCATTATTATGTCTTTTTGTGGTATCTCCTTATCAATGGTTGATTATCAGATATCACTACGAAAATCTCTGCCTGACAAAGATGAATTTCATGTGCTTTCCAAGTTCATGTATCTCTTCTATAAACTGCTTACCATCACTTCTTGGATGCTCAGTATTTCATTGATCACTGTATTAAGTGTCAGAATTTCTGTAATTCTGCTGATATTTCTTTGGATCTGTGGCTTCACTTGGACTTTGAAACAGCATACAACATTTTGCAAATCTAAGAAGATGGAATATCTGTACAGAACTGTAGTTGGAATTATTCTAATTTTTTCATTTTTTAACATAAAGGAGAGAAGAACGAAAGTTTGCATTTCTATTTATTATGCTATTCACACTGTAGTAACTATAGGTATTTTGTTTGTATATATGTTCTGGAAACCTTACATTATCAAAGAAATATATTTTACAATTGTAAGCATCTTAACTATTTCTAGTCTAGTGTTAGGTATTATTTTTCTTGTTGCTTATTATAGTTGTTTTCATCCCACTACTTATTGCAGACCTCAGGCATGTTCAGATGAAGTTGATGGAGTGGCAGGGCAAAAAGATAGAGTGAAAACTGGGAGATTTCAGAACTTCTTAAGGCAATGAACACTATAGGTTTGTTTGTTTGATTGTTTGTTTGTTTGTTTTGTTAGTTTTTTATTTGGATTTGTTTTGGTTTGGGGTTTTTTTTTTTTTTGACCTTAAAAGCAAATTCTAGCTGACAGTCTGTTTTTCTGTCATTGTCTCTTGTGTATCATCACTGAGGAGTACATAATGAACCAGAGTTGTTGGCTTTGAATAATTATTTGTTTTCCATGATACAAAGACTCTGTAACATGAACAATTATGTGCTGGTGAAAGTAACTTTTGACAAAGAAACAATTGAATTTACTTATGCAACACAATTCAGAGTTTTAGTTTTTAGCAATGCAAATGTAAGATAGGAAAAGCTGAGTTAGTTAAATGAAATCTAGCATTAAACCCACATTCTATTAACTTATCTTGATTCTCTTAAAAACAAGGCTTGGTTTTTGTTTTTGTTGTTGTTGTTTTTTTTCCTTGCTGGAAGGCAAGAAGACTGCATTTAAAATAACTGAGGGCAGTGATCAGTTTTCTGCTTCTCCCCATTACTGTAAGAGCCGCAGTCCTTCATGTGAACACACTGTACTGCCTTCTCCCTGAACACCCACTGAAGAAGAATAGCTTTGATTTATGGCTCAATCACTGTCTTGCCACAAGGAAATTTGGGGAGATATTTTTAAGCATTTTATCATCTAAGTGTTTTAATGACTTCTTTATTGTTTTTTTCTGTTAACCTTTCACACAATCTTCTGTGTTTAGGGGTGATGCCAGCTTGTTCTGGGTTATAATGGCAGCCTGAGGGATTTATGGATGGCAACAGGAGTCTTGCATGTAAATGAAGAATCCATGAAGCTTCTTCCATGAAGCTTTCTTCTCCTTTGGGCTCTAAGATGTAGCACTTTAAATGCTGATTTCCACTGAAATACGAGGCTATGCGAGGCAGGCAGTGGTGTAGCACCTTCTGTCTTTATCACTGGAGAAAAGAGGAGCAACTGCCTTTATAATTTGCACTCACAGGGGCTGGCAAAAGGTATAACTAGCTTGTCCATCAAGAATTTTTGTCAGAGGGTAGAGTGAAACTGAACAACATTTTAGTTCTATAAATCAGCAACAATGAAATAAGGTTGATAGCCACAGATTTTTCAGAAATAAAATCTAAGGTGGAGAATTTCAGAGCTGCTGTGTTTTAAATCTGTATTATGAAAACGTGGGGCTCTCTCTCTTCCCTCCTTTCTCCTTCCATTAAGTCACATTTGCAGTTAGATTGGCCACAGGGAAAGATAGGGAAAAGGGTTTGAGAAAAGAGACTAGAGATAAGAAAAACTGATAAACTTTGCCAGGAACCAAATCTGTCAATATTATTTATTGACAACAAACTTCTGTGAAACTCCGGGGGAAGGGCAGATGCTTTGGTTGATAATTAGGGTGCTCAAGAGTGGTGTCTTGTGCCTTTTGTGTCAAATTCATGGACTGCAGACTGCCTTTTTCTTATTACTCTTCCAGTCTTAACCAGAGCTCTGGGGAAGTTTCTAAACATGTTATTTCCTGCTCCAAAACGTGTTTATTTCCTGTTCCATGTACGCACTTCTCTTTACCAGGCCAACCATGTACATCTCCTTGTTCCTATTCAAGGAAATTAATTTCTATATGCATAGCTTAAACTGAATGGTCTGCCTTTCTGAGGCTACACAAAATGGTGTAGTGAGAAGATTTTACTTCTAAAATCCCTGATTCTTGCTTAGAGGTAACAAAATGTGGTCCAGAAGTTAATACAGAAAAGCACAGTCCATAAGACAAAGCAATAGTTTTCCTAAAATTGGTTTTAAAAACAGTACCTTCACTTCTTTCACTCTGGAAGAGAGATTTCCAGATTTGTTCACCCTGCAACATCTTCTTAGGTAAGAGGAAAAAGCCCAAAGCTTTCATGCATGGTTATTGTCCTAAATTCTGTCTTCTTTATTGCAGAATATTTATTACTGGTGATGGTGTCCTTGGCAGCAACGTGCACGCCTGCTTTTAGGCGGAATGTATTCTTATTTTGCTATGGAAAAAAATTGAATCCTAAATAGTGAAGACAATCCTTATATAACTTCCCACACTTTCACTGTTTGTCAATCTAAAATCCTGAGAAGGGACTAGGGTAAGGGATGGTGGAAAATAGAGAATATTATTGTTATCTTACAGAAAATGACAAAGTACTTTCTAGGTGCTATTTAGAAGATGACCTCAAACTTTATACATGATCTGAGGAGCAGATCTCTGGGGAAATACGAGATCCTAAGAAGTCCTAGTGTGGGTAATTCAGCCCTGGGGTTCTCTGCCTACTGCCAGAAATCTGGTGCCTGACTTGCTTCTGAGGAAAACTAACTTTTGGTGTAACGAAATAATTTGTTTTGGTGATTTTTTTTCTCCTTTCAATGAACTGACAAATTCCAAAGAGAAGTCTTTCACTGCCATCTCTCTGGCTAACTCCTAACACTCATTTTCTCTCAGGGGAGAAAAGCTGAACACTGTGCTGCCTTCTATTGTTCTCCTTACATCCCTTCACTCTGTCTTCTGTGCCCCTAAGAAGAATATTACACTGAAGTTGAGTTGGTAAGACAGACATCTAGGTGGCTATTTATGTCATTCTAATTCAAATACACACCAAACTGTATTACTTCAGTTTCAGTCCTTATTTTATGCTTCTAAGTCCTAGTGGATATACATTTACTCATATGCTAAACCTGGAAATGATCCTTTGGGAAATCATGTAGATTCTTGTCACAAATTGTACAGATCTTCAGTGTCCTTCCACCAATACATCTCCATTTTGCTGTCATCAGTCAGGGAGCCTCAAATGACGGGAATTCCTGGTAGCTTGTTCCGAGTAGATCTTTATCTACAGGAGGATATTATGAGAATAAAATTTTTTTTAATTTTAAACTCCTTCCTTTCTTCTTGACCTTGAGTTCAAGATTTTCGCTTGATTCCCTTCATTTTCACAGTTATGAAAATGGCTTCTCATTCATCTGATCGTTCTTCCTCAGGATCACTGTAGGAGGGAGGATAAGGAAGCACATGAATTGATCCAGACACATTTCATATCACTAGTGACCACTTCAGACAAAACAAAGCCCCACTTCGCCTGGGTGTAAAGTTCAAACAATAGACTTCATATATATCCTTTCTGCTCCCCAACTACCCTTAAAATTCAGCTGCCACTCAGTTCATGCATTGTGCTTGACCTTGTCATTTTAATCTAACAGCAAATTGAAAACAAATGGGGTTTTTCTCCTTTATTTTTTTGTGTTAAGTGTGCCCATTACATCTTACAAAAAGTATTTTAATAAGTTAAATAAAACTAATAAACAAATTTTTCCTGTTTTGACTACTGTCATACCTGGGTAAGAAGAACAACATCCAACAGAATTGTTTTAATTATCCTACTAATATTTAACGTGCCATTTGATGGCATGGGTGAGCTCACCTGATGTACTACAGATAGCACTGATTTATGAAGCCATAATTGGGTTTCCAATAAACATTTGTCAAAATAATGTATTCATTCAAACCAAAGCCTTCTTTATTTATTCATATAAAAGAGCACTTAACTTTCAACAAAGAATTGCCTGCCATCAAACACACTCCATAAACGGGGGAAATTTATGAAGATACAGTACCAGAGGGTGATCGGTGGAAGAGTAAAATTCACTTTAACCCTTCAAAGAACTGAGTTCCACTTCTTGCTGTGTACTGGTACTGTACATATTTTTCACTAAAAGCCTCAAGTCCAAACATTAAGCTTTGTATATTTACACATGAAAGTACCATCTCTTTTTTTCTACCATTGAGTCTTACATCTCAAAGACTGTTTCAAAACTAACATCTCACTTTTATTATACAGTCTTGAAGCATGCACACAGCTCAAGGATTTTTAGGCTTACCTAAGTTCTGCCCACAGGTTTCACCATGTGTACATTTTCCCAAAAAATGGTAAGAGAGGTTAAACAATGTCTCTTGTCTGAACCTGAGGTAATACGTGTACTTGTTATTCATTCCAACTGAGGAATTTTCCTGTTCTGCCTCTATGCAATCTTCTCTATTTCCTTAGCACTTCATGAATTTTGCAGAATTTTAGTAGAAGAATAGCAAAGTAGATGGGCTGTACAATTGATATTTGAATGGAGTGCAACTAACCTCTTGGAGTCCACCTTCAATAAAAAATGTTCTTCTTTTACCTCCAATTGGTTAACATATAACAAATGCAGGTCACTGAAGGCTCGCACTATGCAAGTCTCACATTTATTAGTTTAGTAAAATGTATACCTTGGTGGAATAGGGAGTGATGCTTCAAAATTAATGTAGCCTGCTAGCACCTATTGAAAATACAAACTGCACTAACCTTCCTACGACCTTATGCTGGTTTCCATATTTTTAGCATACTTTTTATTTCTGATAGTGAACACAGACATAAATAACAGAGTAGAATTAGAAAGAATAGGAAGATTTCCAAGTGCACATCCATGCCTCAGAACCTCTGGTGTGATTTTGCCAATCTCAATACAAATATGTCAGTATCATTACCATTATCCTTACTACCGGTGGCACTTTGTCAAGGTGAAGAGGATGACAATACTTAAAAGAATATCTCTGTTGCAACTGGAATGCCACAAAAAGTTAGTGGTAAAGTTCTGTAATGTTTTGTCTGCTCAGCACTTACAAGTGATCTTAAGTCTCTCTGATTCAGCATTGGTATTTTTTAATGGGAACGTAGAAAAGACACAGTTAACTATATTGATCTGTGGGCAGTAGGTAAACTACTGAAAAGAAAGGGCTAAATGTTACTGGATAGTTACTGGCTGCTATGAGAAAGTAAATAACAAAGCTATATGTTTGCAGGTCACTTGCAGAAAGGTACAGAGAGGAAGACAGTGGATAGAGCAGTGGGAGTTGGTGTTTTTTCCACATAACATACTCCACACATTCAATCTAACTTGAAGTGTGTTATGCTGTAGTAGAGCAGAGAGACACCTCAAACATAATTTTGTAGTTTGTCCTACAGCAGGATCACTGTGCTTGTGCCATTCCTGGCAGAAATTTTCTAACTGGTTCTGAAAAACACAATGTTCCAGTCAACCTCCCCCAGATCTACACAGTCTTGTCAGTCAGAAGCCTCTTAGGTTCAGACTCTCTTCTGCAGTCTCAGCCCCTTGTTGTCCTCTCTGCCTTGCACAGCTGACTGCTTCCCTCTTCTGTGAAGCAGAATTTTACATATTTGAAGATCATAGTCATGTTTGCAGACTTCTGTAAATGCCAAATACAGGGAACCACTTAATCATGTTTGCTTTTTCTTCTGACTGACAGTCCTTCCTGCTGCTTTCTCTTCCATTTCACCATGTCCTCCTTGAAGGGCCAAAATTGTTATGCAGTACTCTAGCTACTGCTGAATGTATTCCATGGACTGTTGCTGGTGTCCACAGGCTATAGTCCTATTTTTGTATCATAAAAAAAGTATTCAGCTTTTTTTATGACATCATGACTTTCAATGACTCACGTTCAATGTACTGTAGTACAAATATTTCTGTGCAGAAGCATGGACTTATCTGTTCTTCCCTCAATGGCTGTTTGGTTTCCACTTAAGATCCAAGTTCAGTTCCTGCCTTCTTTAAGGCTTAGCTTCCTTCAGAGATTTGTTTTCAGGAATAAAAAACATCTTCTATTCACTGACAAGTATTTATTCAACCAAATTTGTTTGGGTCTTCACATAAAAGTTCGAGGCACTTCAGAAGAATACCATTGGCTTTTTGTAATTTTTCTGTGTTTATATTTGGGGTTTTCCAAAAACAAACTCTTACATGAAAATGTGCATCCTTAGTGAACACTGAATTATTAAACTGAGAGAAGAAATGCATTTGTCTGGTTGAAGTTACGCTATGTGGAGATACCACTGCCATGTGTGAGGTACCACTGCCATGATGGAGACTGTATGCTGTTGAAAGTTTTGTAAGCCAGCAGGTTTTTGTCATACGGTTTTAACTGGATGAAAAAGCAGAGTGAGAAGAGAGTATTTTTGTCATCTGGACTCTGAAAAATGGAAAATGTACAATGGCACAGAAAGATTACATACGACAGGTCTCTTCCATCCGTTTTGGGCTGTATTTTGCTGGGCTATAGACATTCCTAAACTTAATTTTAAAGTATAGCTTTTTGTCACCTGTTAGTTGCTTTTGTCACCACTCCAAAGCAGAAAACAGTACCTCATATAGTTCTGTGCTGCTTTGCCACATTCACTAGTGTGTGGCAGTGTTATCTGAGTGATATTGATACCCTTACTTGTAGCTTGGTATTTACCTCAAGCTTCTGACAATTAATTCAAATTGTATGTTAGGTTTATAGGGTTCTCTACAGCCAATGGAGAAAAAAGTCACACCCAAGGTATTGCCATCCTGTCTGCCCTGCTACCTGCTTAGGATGTGATAAATGTTCCTTTAGATGTGCCCTTTCCCATCGACTACAGCAAGAATGTCAACAGGATGGAGTTTAGATAGGTAAAACTTGGTTAATTTTGTTAACTGACCCTTTGCATAGTATTATGTGTTAGGTATTGCTTTGGTGCAAACTGCTGATATGACCCTATATTTTGACTTGAGAAGAAAAGTGGAAGGAATTTTCTCCTGGTGAGTTCTCCCTGGGTTCCCTACCGTGACTTTTACTACATGGTCTTAACCGAGTGTGTGTGTGCGTGACCTTATAGTTTGCAAAGCTGAATGGCACAGTTACCTAAACACAATCACAACAGGCTAGACCACACAATATATGGCCTAATTCCTTACAAACAACTTTTTAAATGACACTACCAGAACTTGCATAAGCTGAGTGTGTGCTTTGGCAATCAGTTATTGTAATCAACAGCATTTAAAAAAAGCGTTAACATAACCAAAGTTATATTTCAAGTTGAATGTCCATTTCTACTGTCATGTGTTAAGCAGAGGATTTTTATAAAAGAAATAAGCATGTTGGTTTCAAACAAGAATTACTATTGTGTAGAAAAAAATGAGTATAAAATTATAATTAGTGATTTGACATCTATAATTATAATCTGACTTTGACAACAATTGTAGCTATCAGTAACTAATTTATGCCTTTCTTTGAAGAGAGAAATGAAACCCTAAAAAGCCTTTTCTCACTTATGTTCTCCTAGCCAAAGAAATAATGTTTACATATATGTATTTAGAAGTATAATTAAAGCAGCTGGGTGTGGCCTTCCTCAATCAGAAAGAAAAACAAAACACAAACCCACAAGGTTTTCTTTTTGGTTTGGGCTTTTCTTGATAATGAGGGGTTGTGCATGGGAGAATAGAAACTAATAACTTGCAGGCCTTGTCATGGGCAATAATTGTTTTTCCCCCACCGAAGTGGGCTGGACCTGTGAGGCTCAGCAGTCGCCAAACTACACATGCAAGGTGGGTGGCCCCTTGTTTGCTGGTCAATGGCTACTTACCCTTGAGTGCTTTGAGAAACCTACTCAGCTCAACCACATGGGAAGAAAGCAACTGAATCACACTAAAATACTAGGTCTTCCATCTTCTGTTTATCAATACAATTTTCAAATGGGTGACTTTCAATAAATGATAAATCTGCTGCTTAGAAAAGTCTCAGCCATATTGTGTTGGTGGTATCTTACATATGTGTCAGACAGCCATACACCAAGCCAAGACTTCTACGTGATTTAAGACCTCCACCTGAATTTTTGGTTCGAAAGAGGGCTTTCTCAGCAGTAGATTGGTGGGAATCTGTGGTTACTGATACAGTTTTCTGTAGCTAATCTCAGAAAATTGGTGAGTATTGCTCAGGGGAATAAACTAATCCATTCAATATGGCACCATGCTAAAAAAACCTCCAACAACAACAACAAAAAACCAAACAAAAAAACCCCAAACAAACAAACAAAACAACAAAAAACCCCCCCAAACCCCCCCTGGTTCATAAATTTTAGAAGACTGGATTCTCCTTCTACCTACTGAGCTCCAGAAGCAAGTTTTCAGCAAGTGCAATTCACCATCACTTAGTCCTCTGGCAGTCAGAACATAGCCTGAGAAGTCAATACATACAATATCCCAAGTCATTAAAAAATAATTTCAGAGAAGACTGGCCTGTACCTTGCCCCTCTCACTCCTTCATTTTCTGTGAAGGCCCACTTGGTGCTTTTTCAGGAGCTGGCTCTGCTGCTGCTGTTCTTTGAGAAACATCTTTGTGTGACACACAGGCTGTCTATGCATGGGTAGGGCAATATGGCAACAGGATTTTGTGTACCACCTGGGTGAGACTGAGGTGTAGGAGAGAGAGAGGGAGACAAGGCAGGTTAGTCCCTGCTCTCTTCCAGCATAAAGCCCCTGTTTCAGCTCTCCACTAGTCCCCCACCTGTGCCTGTGGAAGGGGCAGGTACCCATCTCCTGCACAGGAGGAGAGGGGTACAGCCTGGCTGTGCAACCAGAGAAGTGCCCCAAATTGTGGCTCTCCTACTGCACCTCACCCCTGCTGCTTATCTAAAGATAATTTGAGTGCTGTATAGTTCCCTTGCTCCTGCAGGCCTGACTATTGTATACTCCTGGCCTACTTTTCCCATCTTTTGTGGTTTTGTGTCAGTGTCCCACCCACACATTATGATGCCATGCAGCCTCCCCTCTTCTTTCAGCTGAGGAATGCTAGATAGCCCACCTCTTTCTACACCAGAGATTCTATAATGCCTTTTTCATCAGCTTTTTTCTGGTGTCTTTCCCACTCATCCTTCCTAACATTGTCAGTCTGTCACATTTCATCCACTTTACTGCTTCTGTGCACTCATCTTCATTTCCCCGGGTCTTGTCCTGCCCCTTTAGGCTTTTATGTGATTTCTCCATCCTCCAATGCCTACACTAAAACCACTGCTGTTCTTCTGCCCTGACATAATTTGGCTCACTTATGACTGACTTATAGTCAAAAGGGCTCACTTATTACCTCTCTTTATATCCAGCTCTCTCACAATCATGGAACAGCTGAGGCTGGACGGGACCTCTGAAAATCATATGGTCCAACCCTCCTACTGAAGCAGGGAAAGATGGAGGCACCTGGATTGTTGTGAAAATTCAGCACTGTTCCTGGCTTGGAAATTTTGGGCTGTAAGATCCTGAAAAAACAAACATACCAAGAAGAAAATCTCCCTGATCCTGAAGTAGCATTGTGACACATGAGCAGGCCACAGTACTCAGCATTTCCAGGTAAAATTGAGAAACATAAAAGGAACCAAATTGCCAGAAAGAGATGTAGCTTTTACAAGGCTTTCAACACCTAAGTACTAATAGAAAAGCCTGATGTAGTCCTCCTCATTTAAATAGTTTGTGAGAAGCCTCAGCCTACACATTGCTGCTCTATCACATGACCTTTCCTGATATTGCTATTCCCTTATCTTCCCACAGAGTGAGGTTGAATAGTCACACCTTCCATGTTTGCAGGTGTCTACATGAACTGCAGACTGACCATGCTGCAAGGGCAGGGACCTGGGGACTGCCTCTGAGCCCCTCTGAAGGGAGGCATCAGTGTGCTCCAGCAAGCTGCTTAGTGGGCAACTTGGGCCCAGAGAGTTTTTTGCTGTGGATGTGGTGCTAAGAGCAAATGAGGGCCTCTGGGCTTCAGCCAAAGTATTCCCACAATGTTTCACTGATCCATGTACATGGTCTGGTTTTGGTCATTAAGTCCAGGACTCCAGAGCCTCTGACCTCTCTTCTTTTTAATTTAACTCTGTGTTCCTATAGCCTAGTTAATACATGTCTGTACAATCTGCATTTATTTAATCCTAAGTGTTTTACCTTTCGTGCTCCAGGAAACACAGTTGACTGCAAAAAGAGCACCTCTGCCAGTGATGCCTTCTGGTGTAACAAACAGAGCAAACATGACACTAACAAAAATGGCACAAAGCAACACAAAATATTCACATATATATCTATAAATATATATATATACATATCTATATCTATATATCTATATATGTACATATAATGAAAACAGAGGGTTGTTGTGCTGGGAGGGGCAGTATTGTATAAGCAACCATAAGTGTGGGGGCTGCTTTTCATTTTCCTAATCCTTTCTTGACATCCTTGGTCTGTTGCCTGCCAGCTAATCTCCTTCATGCATAAACTATTAACCAGCAGTTCTAGCATTAATCATGCAGTTGATTGTCTTTATCTAGGCACTATTTTAATCTGAAAATAGTTTACATTAGAAACACATTCTTATCAGTATTGCTAAAAAAGACTGTGGTTTTTCAAATAGGCATCAGGGCAGTGGTGTGTTGATTTCCTTGCATGGTAATAATGTCAGAAGTTTGGTTTGTGAAGAAAGCATTCTCCATTTCTGAGATTTAATTTTCTAAGTGTTTAATAAAGAAAGGAATGTAACAGAGGGACAAAAATAATTTCAGATACTAATTTTTTTAAGCAACTTTTTGTATGACTCCATTCTCTTTACTCCCCCTCTAACTGTTAAGGTTTTCTTTTTCTCTTGGCTTACAAAGATGGGAGGTTAACAGTGCCAGCGGTAGCATTTCTCTTTTTATCCACAAAAATTTACAACACAGGTAATGGCATGTTTTCCACCCACCCTGTCCTATCAAGTCAGGCTGTTCATTTAAGTGGTGTCTGCCCAAAAAAGATCAGGTAGCAGAAACTTGAACATTAAATTTTTAAAGAAAAGTTGCCATGTGGAAAAAGTGGCATCAGTGTCACTTATGTTAGTTAGAGTGTGGGATAAGGAATCATTAGTTTTCTTGATTTGATTCTGTAATTATATAGTTTCATTTCCCCTAGACAAAAACTTCCGTGGACCTTGCAAACTACCAGAGAAGTTCTAGTGAGGCATTTAACTCACAGGCTTAAACACATCTGCAGCTAAGCAGTGAAGGTTAGGTACATAAACACATGTTGAGGGTTTGGATTTACCTGAAGAATTATAATTATCCTAGGATTATTCAGCAGTCTCTGGATTATTAGAGAAATCTTTCAATCCCCTATTACCCAAGACTTGGTCTAACAGATCAAAGGTTGAACAGATGTTTGATTGAATGGGATAATAATTTAAGTAGTCCTGACCTCTCTTTGAGCTAGAAAAGCTGCAGTTGAACTCCAAACTGAGATAAAATTTTGTTTCTCCATACTTTCATGAAGGGCTTGTTTTTGCAGCAGTACTGCACCGTTCTACAATTTCACAATGTGCTGACCTCAAATACTGAATGCAGTTCTTATTTCTCCATCTCAGAGAAAGAATGATTACAGAAGATTCTATAGAGAGACAAGCAGATCAAAGCTATTTCACAACTTCCACAGAAAAGGACAAGTTGTATCAAAATTCTCCAGACTAGAGGGAACCGAAAGGTGATATATTACAGGTCAACAAAATTAGAAAAGAAAAGGAAATAATCACTCCCTATTTACTTACCTGTAGTCATATAAGAAGGGAGCAAAAATAAAAGAGATGCGCTACTTCTGAAACAAAAGGAAAGACACATATGCTATGAAAGCTCTTGCCATAGATACAGCAGATGTTAAGAGATTATGTGAGTTTACTCAGCCACTGTGGGGATGGGGATGAGGGGTGGAGAACAAACAAATAAAAACCCAGAGAATAGAAATTATTTGAGGGCTATTAAATATAGGCACATTTTTATCACAAGCTTGTCCCTATTCTTCACCACAAGTCTAAAAGACGCTTACCTCCAGTCCATTGCAAATACTGGGAATGCAAGAATAGGACCTTGAGGTAAAGGTCTAGCACTGGTAGTGAGTGTTCCACACAATGAGGCTACTGAAATTTGTCATCATAGAATCAGAGAATGCATAACATTGGAAGGGACTACAGTGGGTTGTCTGATCCAACCTCCTATCCTGCTCAATCAGGGCCATCCTAGAACAAGGTACAGGATCATGTCCAGATGTTTATTGAAAATCTCCAGTGAGGGAGACTCCACAACCTCTCTGGGCAATCTGTTCCAGTGAACTTCCTGTTCAACTCTTGTGCTATTGCTTGGCACCACCAAAAAGAGTCTGGATCAGCCTCTTGACACCCTCCCTTCAGACACTTGTGTACACTGATGAAGCTCCCTCTCAGTCTTCTCTTCTTGAGGCTGAACAAGCCCATCCCTTGCAGCCTTTCCTCATAAGAGAGATGCTCCTGTCCCTTAATCATCTTTGTAACCCTTCATTGGACCAGCTCCAGGAGCTCCATGCCTCTCTTGTACTGGGAGTCCCAGAACTGGACACAGCACTCCAGATACGGCCTCACCAGTGCTGAATAGAGGAGCAGGATCACCTCCCTCGACCTGCTGGGAACGCTCTTCCTAACATACAGCAGGATTCTGTTGGCCTTTTTGGCCACAAAAGCACCCTCACTGCTCTTAGACAGCTTGTTGTCCCCCAGCACACCAGCTTGTTTTTCACCAGTTTCCCCAGGTCCTTCTCTGCAGAGCTGCTTCCCAGCAGATCAGCCTGTACTGGTGCAGGGGGTTGTTATTCCCTGGTTGCAGGGCATTTGCCTCTGTTGAATTGCAGAATGTTCTTCTCAGCCCTTCTTTCCTCCCTGTCGAGGTCCTTTTGAGGGGCTGCACAGCTCTCTGGGGTATTGGCTCCTCCCAGCTTTGTGTGGTCAGGTAACTTGCTGAGGAGGCATCTGCCCCTTCATCCAAGTCATCAATGAATAAATGAAACAATAGTGGCCCCAGTATTGAACTTTAAGGGACACCACTAGTGACAGGCCTCCAACTAGATGCTGTGACACTGATTATGAACCCCTGGAATCTGCCATTCAGGCATTTCTTCAGAATCTTTGGGATGTTGTCAGTATTGCAGTGTGACACAAACCCGCATATTCAGAGATCCACATTTTAATAAGCATCCATTAAGGATACATCCATTAGCTAATTAAAGACAGATGAGTAACCACCTACCAGTATAAAAATGACAAAACATAAACCAAATGGGAAACACAGTTATTTGAACATTTCAGTTTCAATCACTTAATCTAACTTTCTTGGTATCTTACTAGGGAGACAGAAATTAAAGAGATCAGCAGAGAAGACATAATGAATACTTGTGCTCTCCTTAGAAAACAGGCCATGAACAGGGTCTTGCTTGTGGGTTTCAACTGACAGTCTCTGACAACCCGAAATGATGATTTAGAGCCAAATTCCAGCCAGTGACTCCAGCCAGGAGCAAAATCCAGGCTATTGCCCAGATCTGATGTCCATGCAGGAGCTACACTTGGAGTTGGAGAGAAAGATTCCTGCTACATAGACCTGGTATCTATTCAGAAAAACCCACAGCAAGACTTAAATGGGCTGCTGAGGCCGTGGACAGAGGGGGTGTGTGTGTGTGTGTGTGTCCCAGGTGAGGCTGCTCAGGACAATGGAAGCCAGTCTGAGCAGCTGGGGCCCTGGAGAGTCTGGGAACACATCTGGCAGGAGCAAGCTAAGCCGACGTGTTTGGTTTGACAACCTCTGCTTTGTACAGGAAGTCAGAGGGAGCTTTCTTAGTCTCACTGACTAATCCCTGCCCATCTTACAATATTTATATGCTCAAAACAAGCAGGCACACTTTTAAACTTAAAGAAAGGTCAAGTTCTGTCCTGCTGAGGTCAGTAATAAAATTCCAATTTATTTCAGCTGGGTCAAGACTTTACCTCACTGTTTCTTTTCTTGAGCTGCCGTTTTGAAGTCCAACATGGTAATAAAAATAATTAGAGGAAATGCCACAGACTCACTTTTTTCCAAGCCTATAGGACATCCCTCCTATTTCAGTGCATTTTATACTCCTACTTTGACCCTTGTGTCAGGCTAATGCCTTTCTGATTAAGAGCCAGATAAACCCACTCCAGAGTGCATCAATGTCACTGTCTTTTGGCCAGAGGTCTGGGTCAGTGATGTGTGCATGAAACATGCCTTTCCTCCTGACTTGCTGATGGAAAAGTGTTGTGCTACTGTAGGGCTTGCTGCTCTGATTTAAAGACAACCTAACAGATGAATCAGAAGTGAAGTCCTTCCCAGGGTAATTCTTTATTGTTTGACCATTTTCATAGTAAATTTTTACTGCCAATACTTCTCCATGTGTTTCTGGAAATGGATCACTACTGTTAGTGTCTTCTTGTCACAGACCTAGGGATTTCTGTTTGTTTACTTTTGCTTAAGAAGAATAAATAAACTGGGTCAGTGTGACTAGTAACATGCCAAGAGTTTAAACACATGAAATGTTTAAGTTAATGCTTTCAGTATTTTTCTTCTCTGAGGATCCTCATTGTTCATTGTCTGGCAAACAGCTTTTCCTAAGATTACATTCTTCTCTGCTCTCACTGATTTTACTAAGGCACTCAGAAGTATGTGGACATCCATCTTTTAGCTTGGAACTATGGAAATGACACAATGCATGGGGTTTGGTGTTTACCTAAATTTACCAGTGAGTGCATATGTACACTAGCTGTCTAGTCCACAAACTTACAATTCCATAGGGAGCTCTTCAACTCACTGTCCAGTACAGATGGGATTCCCTTGCCTAATCATGTATGTCTACTGACATTTTTGATGCTCCAGGATATTTCACCATTTGCTACTCTTGAAGGGCAAAGATTTTCTGTAGGTCTTGGGCCCAGCCTCCCTTGGTTCTGACCCAAGTATCCTAGAGCATCTCAAACTGCTTTCAACATCTGTCTTTAGGAGAGTGAATGCCTCTTGCTTTTATTTATCTTAGGAGAAGGTGAAATTCTCTGCTGGTTTCATTGACTGTATTGACTGGGTCTCCACTGATTACTCTGAAAGTTTAAGATGACCTTGGCTCACAGTAGGCAGTTCAATTCTGGTGGCTTTCTGTCTGCAACCTACTCCTTATGCCCCTAAATAAAAGCTCCCGAGTGTTCAGGTTTACAAACAGTATTTCTCAATAGCCTCGGTTTAAGGAATTATTATTTATTTGGGTCAGGTTGCCCCTCTAATCACAGCATGTAGTGCTGCTGCTGTTCTCACATGAAGTCTTAAAGCAGATTTAAGATGTGAAAGAATTTTTAACAACAAAACACAACAGAGATCAATTTAATATTTTGTGAATTTTCCTTTAAAACAAACTTACTGATCCAGGATGTTTTGTTCATGTATTTGGCAACTTGCTCGATAGTAGCCTTTGGAAGACCTGCTGTGCCACTGCCAGAAGTTAGTATTTTTTTCTAATTGGGATTGCCTGTGAATTCAATCATTACCTTTGCTTGTAAGTGGCAAAATATCATTGAGCCTTAATTTTGCTGAAAAGCCTTATGATATGACCTTATGACATATAATATTCAAAACTGATACAGTATTTTGCAGTGTCTTCATAGTAGCAGCCTTATGTTGATAGATATTATTCCTCCTTTGAAGGTATAACTCTGTCAGTGTGTTGCTTTGTATAGTTTATTTGTACTAATTTGTGAATTGCTGAGGAATTAATAAGAGTTGCACAATCTCTGTAGGTATCAGATGGTGTTCAGCTCTCTACTCTTGAGGAATTAATGATTCAGGGTAGAACAAATGAAAAATTCCTCTCCTGTTTTCCACTGAGAAGACATGAACCATGGCCATAAAAGGGACATATAATTACATTAATATTTTCTTCCACAGACTACCTAATAGCTCAGTTAATGAATAGCAAACTAGATTTTTATTTATATGCTATTGTTACTCTACAGATCAACAGAGCTTTGCAATCTTGCAAAGGAGACCTCAGCTTTTAGGTTTTATCTTCATTTTGTTTTTCCCTTACTAAGAAAAGTTGACATACAGACAGAAAGGTTCCATTCTATACATATTTGATATGAGAATTATATATACATTTTTTAAAATGCATGCTACTGCACTTCATGGTTTGGAAAATGACATATGATATCATATCAAAGATCTCACAGCAATGCATGTACCCAGGGGACAGAGTCTAAGCTATGGTGTGTAAACTTAATTTGATCATTTCCTGACTTAGCTTGGCTGCTGCTAAACCATTCACTTTCTCATGATGTTAATATTTATAGAGAGCATGTGTAAACATAGACTATATTTCATTCAATTTTTGTTTTAGTTATTTTCTATTCTAGTGCATCTGTTTCTACTGGAATCATTCTGTCATAACTGATTAGTGTTAAAAAATTAAATACATTATTTTTCTTTAAGAAAAAAATTCCATTAAGAAATCTAATCTTTGCTTACACCTTGAAGGCTTACTAAACAATTCCAATAAGTGTATGAAAGGTGCTTGTTTGCATGTATTTAGGGGAGGCAACTGTGGAAGTATTTGCAGATATCAGCTCCTGCGGTAGCCTTTTGGTAGTCTTTTAAAACTGAAATTGATTTGAATTCCAAGTAAAGACAGGCACTGTTCTTTGCTGTTGGCACTGTATGACATCTGGAACATTTAGCATGTTTTTTATCAATTTTGCATTCCATTTCTGCCTGTCCAGCAATGAGCCAGTCAGACCTACTCCAATCATTTTAATGCTGATAACTATTGGAAAGAGTATTGCATGCTCCCTGCTCCCATCTCAAGCTCCAGGGTGGAATTTCCAGAAGAAATGAAAGTTCAGGCTTCATTTTCTACATGTTTTTGTCTGCTTTCTCCACTTCCTGTTTTGACACAGGTCTAATCCTGCTTGAGCTTTATGCAAACTGTCTGATAGACTTTCCTTTAATTTTATGAGTAAAAGTTTTCCTATGCAATTCATAGACCAGCTGGAGTGAGTGGGAGATTCACACCTAGCATTCAAACAAGGCCTGTATTATTCCTCATACAAGCACTGGAACAGTCCTCTGATGTCACTGGAGTTCAGCCTCTTGAGCAAAACCTAGTGTTTTGGTAGCCAAATTCTCACCCTTCAGTGGTATACGTAGTTTCTTCTTAACTTCTTAGAGAATTCACTTTCAAACTCATGGCAGTGAATTCTAACCCTAGTATTTTTTATTAGAGTTTTTGACAGGAACTGTGAAGAAATAATATCAAAAGCTGTGGTTCAGATGGTAAGGGTTCATTCTTGTGTATGGTTGAGCTGGAAGAGCAAAGCACAAGGAAATGTTTTTCTTTTGGGTAGTAGCAGGCATGAGTCCCTCCCTAGCACTCAGCCTCTTCTACCTTTCAAACTGATCTTCTTTCTTCACTCCATACATAAATATGTGCTTTGCTAAGTCCAGCAATGGATTGAAATGCTCAGTTGCATTGCAGTCTAAAAGAGTAACTTAGCTTCTACATGCATTAAAAAAAAATAATTTGATTTTTTTCAAAGCAGAAATGGTTAATTGGAAAAACACAGCCCAGCACCACAGGCTCTCTATATGTGCAAGGGCTTTAATGACCCCCAACTTTTAAAAATTTGTCAGACATAAAAGCAGTACTAATCCGATTAGTAACTGTGATTGAGTAAATCTACTGTAAAAATGGACCGTGCCCTGTTTTGAACATGATACCATGCTGGTCATTTGAGAACTGCCACTGTGAAACATAAAAGTCTCTTTGATGGAATATTTATTTCATGAGTTGGAAAAAAGGGATAATATAGTATTGTTTGTTTTCAAAAATCACTTGTAAAATTTTATTAGCCAAGGAACCAATATTCAAAACAATGAGGAAAAGACATGCTGTTTAATAAGAGAGAAATGAAAGCTCATCAGAGTCTTAGGAAATCAAGTGGTTAAGTCCAAGAATTGCTCACTCTAATTCTTTTTACTGCAGCACCCCGTAGGAATAAAAAGAAGACAAGCATTTTGGAAAACAGTATTTGCCAAGTTGAAAAAGTCAGCACTCTGTTGCGTGGCCTTGGAAACTCTCATTGAGCTTTCTATCTGCCCTCCAGAATATTTCTGCATGTCACTTTGGCAGACACAGCTACTAATTTTAAAGCAGAGAAGTGTCTTCATTCCTTGGGGCTCACATGCACTGCAATTAGTCTTATTGCAAAATGCCAAAAAATCTCTGGCAGCTAAAATAAAGTCCAGGGAAATGTCNAAGTTTTTCAATTGTTATCCAAACTTCAAATAGAACAATAAATAATATTGTATATATAACATCTCATTTTGAATTTACCCACATTTAGAAGTATTTCCTTTCTGGTCAGAGTGTCTAAGAGATTGCCTTGAGTCAGGAGTGTTTGACCAGCCTCTCTTGCTCCAACACTAAAGTTCTATTTACCTAATTAAATATTAGCTCAAGCTTTTGCATATCAGAACATGACAGGAAAGAAAAAAATTAGTTTCCTAAGCCAGAATGTGCATTTTTCAGACATGAGATGTAATTTACCAAGCAAGCTGAGAAGCTTTTAGTTTTTTAAAAGAAAAATGAGTTCAGCTTGTAATGAAGAGCTTTAATTTTGTTTGCCAAAGTGAAAAAAATTCAGTTTTAACATCTATGGAAATCTGAATTTGTCTTGCAACAAGTCTCTTGCTTCATGTTCAGTTTGTCTGCATTTTTTTGTACAGAGGAAACATTTTAGACTGTATGCACAAGAAACTATCAGGACATTGCTCCTGCCTGCAAGATCTTTCCATAAACCAATTTGCTTCTGGATCCAGGCAGCTATTGAGCACTTGTGAGAGAAATCCCAGGTGAAAAGTCCTGACACTTTGGTTGGGGCAGCAGAGAAAGTCCTGAGCACTGGCAGTGTTCACAAATGAGGCTTTAAACTCCGGCTGTGGGACAGCCCTCTATGATGACTTTTGCTGAACACTTACTGTTAAACCTGCATTTCTTTGAAGAAAGTTCCTGAATTTCAAACTAGTTGAAACAACATTTTTGGATAATTCGATAATTTGCTTGTAGTAAATATAGATAAATTAATATTTCCCCTCCATAAGCCATGCTCTGTTCATTGAGAAAGAAAAACAGACATTTTCAACAATTGTAACCTGTGATTCAAACTCTTGTATAGTTGTATGCACATACATGTGTTTTAATATGTATAGATGCATACTTCTATTTTAAAGATCTTTCCACAGAGCATGACTTCTATAAAAACAGACCTGTGAAAATTAAATAGGAGGCTAAAGAATACCTCATCTAGACTGGGGTAAGATTTTTGGACTGTAAAGATCAATATTTGTTCCAACCCCAACAATCTACATCAGTGACATACTTTTTTTCTGTTTTGAATCTTAACTGAATTTTTGCCAACAGTTCAGGAGGTGCAAAGTCTAAAAACAAATCATCAGAATGGCTTATTTTGGTAGTTTTCATCAACAGATCCTTCTGTAATAGAAGCACTGTAGAGAGGCTCAGCTTATAAATATGGAGTAAGGTAAAAAGCAATTTCCTGGCCTTGAAAGGAGGGGTCACAAAAAGGAAGATGAGTGCCTGGAAGGGTTGGCACACTGCTCCTCAAGACCACAAAAAAGAGTACAGTACCATTACTTTCTTTTGAATATCATATGATTCACTCTACAAAAACCCCAAAGGTAACAGTGACCATAGCACACACCTATTGTGATTCTAAAATGAATCTTTGGTCTTCAGATAGTTAATTTATGACATATGTTCTCTATAAAGCAATTACATACATGATCAAAGACAAGGAATAATAAACATATAATATTTTAGTGCAGGGTAACTGCGGTGGAGCCAAGGCTGGAAATCTTAAGGACACAGCAAAGTAGTCCCAGTAATTTCTGATCTCCATGAAACATTGTATCTTAAAAAAAGGGGGCACAAGTCAGGACTGTTTAAACACAATATGTTTTTTTTTCACCAACATTTTACTTCTTGATACAAACTGAACTTGATCCACTGTTTTTTACACTTTCAGCATATTCTATTCCAGTATATTTCAAAATCAGACTATATGCTAGAAAAGGGTCTGTTTGTATTGAAACACAGGAATTGCATATTTTCATCCTTCTAAACTAAAAAATCCCAAATGTATGGTGTCCCAGGATGCTTGTTAGGGATGATGCTTTGTGTACAACAAGCGATAAACAACTCTTTGTTTCATTTCCAAACAGTTTTATAAATAGAGCTCATTTACAATCTTATAAACTTCATTCTATTCTGAGGCCTTTCTGCAGAGCTTCATTTACACACGCACAAATTGAGCATTTAAGAGGTTTACTTTAGTTTGATAATGTTCTATTAGAACTGATTATATACATATAAAAATTTGGTCTCTAGTACAAACATTCTTTCACATAAACAAAGCATCACCTCGTTTCACTGCAGTCTCATTTCTGGATGGACTATCAAGTTCATAACATTATTCCAGGGCAAAGTGACTTGCTCTTGTAATGTAGTGCTTTGGAGCTTGTACTCTTTCAAAAATACAGAGCACCAGGTCTTCAGCATTTTTGTGGAAGATCCTTCTTAACAGAGGCCATAGTTGAAATCAGGTGAGATTTTATGTATGTGTATTATTCTTTATGAGGTATGTATATGTGGATACGTGGAGTGGGGGGCAACAGAGTCGAAAGGTATTAGTAGAGGGAACTTAGATTATCCTTGTCATTTAGAAAGGGCATTCAGCTTGTCACTGGCTATTATCTAAGCTTTTTTTGTTTTTAAGTTGTAAAATATCTCAAATAGCAATTCCTGATCCCTTGCCCACATTCTTTTCTTTCAAATTCCTTCCTAGGCTTCTGCCTCACAGAATGTTATGCATCCTCCTAACCTTCCACATGCAGCAAATGGCAATCCCTCTGGCACAACCCCAGATTTATGACAGTGGCTGGGAAGGTGCCCTGCACAGAGCAGTGGAGGGAGTGGTTGTGGTTGCTATTCCTCAGCAGCATGAGTTGGGCTGGGGAGAGAAACTGGGAATGAATAGATTGAGGACAGTTCAGGTTTCTGCCTTACACCAGCATCTGAGGCTGTCCAGCAGAGACAGCAAGGAGGAGGTAAGAGAAACATGCCAAATAGGAACAAGCATAACCCAGACACTGCATCTGCTGTCACGACTCGTGCTGCCCCACAGAAAAAGGCTGTCATGAAAGTGGTGGCTTAAAGTGGCTGGAAGGAGTCCAAGGCAGCAGGGAAATTTACTGGGGAAGAGATGAAGTGCTTCAAAGGAGAAAGGAGAAGGACTTCTGGAAAATCTTTCTCACCTGAAAAATATGACAAATATCACTTTATTGCTGAAATTCTCTGTGATCAGTGTCCCAAGGCTATTCTTCATCAAAGGAACAAAAGGAAAGTCTGGTCACCTACCAGTGCCCTGGTGCACTTGACAATTCTATCTACCAGTCAAACAATGAAAATATTGATCTGTCTTTAAATTGTGCCTGACTTATTTAATATAGACTGACAGTGCAATATCAACAACATATGAAGTACCAAAAAAGATTAATGCCATATTCCATCCTCTCAAGTGAAAACACAAATGAGCATGTAACCCTTTTTCTCATCCTTCTGTGACTGTTAGCAGAGCAGATCCCAGTGACTGTTTTCCTCTGGAGAGTCCATGAAACCAGCTATAACTGGAATGACTGGGGAAAACAAAAAACAATTTTAGATTTCATGCCAAATCCAGATAATTTTTAAAGCACTAACTTTTTTTACCAAGCTTTTTGCACTGAATTTATTTCAGATATGATACTATAGTTTTCTGGTGCTGCAAGGAATCCACAAAAGTATTTCCTGATTGAGTTAGTCCATGGATAGGTGATTATATGTATTTATAACCAGCACAAATAATTATGGCTAAGAATATGGAGAAAAAATTTTAAAAAAGGGTAAAAAAATAATTTAAAAATCCTAACTAGATTCACTTATCTTTTTTTTTCTGAAGGACTTTATTTCCAGGCAGGTATTCCAAAAGAAGGCTGCAATTGTTAACTGTCAAACAAAATCTGATTCTTTGTTAACTGAAGAAAGATTCTGAAGAAAGCTGTAGTTCACTGCTACCAAAGGAGTGACAGAGATACAGACAGCAACAGGGCTCCACTGCTAATAAATATTTGGTTGAGCCCCAACATTGCTTTCTGATTAATAAACAGTGATCATTAGCTTTACATATCACTAAGTATTGTCTACACTAGGTGTCTTCTTATTTCTGAGAGAGACTATTTACAGGAGCATGTAGTGACAGGACAAATGGGGAATGGCTTCAAATTGGAAGAGGGCAGGTTTAGATTAGATGTTAGAAAAAAGACCTTTACTGTGAGGGTGGTGAGGCACTGGAACAGGTTGCCCAGAGAAGTTATGGATGCCCTATCCATGGAAGTGTTCAGGTCCAGGTTGGATGGGGCCCTGGGCAACTTGTCGGTGGAAAGTGTCCCTGCCCATGGCACGGGGTTTGGAACTAGATGATCTCTATGGTCCCTTTCAACCCAAAATGCTTATGATTCCTATTTGCTGAAATCCAAGCTAGTTGATCATCAGTTCAAGCACAGGAAAACCTTCCTCACAGCATTCCGTTTGCTGGAGAATAATGTCAGAAGAAATGTGTGAACTTTTTAGATATTCTTCTTTCTTTGGGTAATAATCACTTGTGGTTTTGGTTATTGTGTATTTTTGAAGGTGCTGGCTGGGAGTACTGATAAGACAATGACAGTCTAACTGCTTGCAGCACTGAAACAAGGGGAGCAAATAATAACAAAGATGAAAACTCTAAACTGGTCAACACTGAAGATAAAGACATCTCCTCACAAAAATTATATGCTTCTACACAAAGGATATAATCGGCAAAAGCATATAAACCCAGGTATTGACCTCATTTTGTGGTTACAATCTGGAAATTCAATCCTGTTGGCCAGCGGGACCATCAGCTCACAAACCAGCACTATCTTACTTCTCTCCCGCTCCAGCCGATCTGTTCGCTCTCGGAGGCTGCCCTGGGTTTCCGGCACGCAGGCCGTTTGCACCCGCTGTAGCGGCAGCAGCGCGGAGAGCGTGCGGAGCCCCGCGGTGCCGTCCGTCGCCGTGCCGTCCGTCCCGATGCCGTCCGTCGCCGTGCCGTCTATCCCGGTGCCGTCCGTCCCGGTGCCGTCCATCCCGGTGCCGTCCGTCCCGGTGCCGTCTGTCCCGGTGCCGTCCATCCCGGTGCCGCCCATCCCGGTGCCGTCCATCGCCGTGCCTTCCATGGCGGTGCCGCCGTGCGCCCAGGGAGGGACGGGAACCCCGCGGGCCCCGAGCGCTGGCGCTCGCACCGCGGGGCAGCGCGGCCGGCAGATGGCGCTGTGTCCCCGCGGAACCCGGGCCGGGCAACACGGGGCACCGGGGAAAAATCCTTCACTCGCAGCCTGGGCAGGCACGGGAACCGTCGCCCAGAGAAGTCGTGGATGTCCCAACCCTGGCAGTGTTCAAGGTCGGCTTGGATGGACTCTGGGCAAGCTGCTTTACGGGCAAGTATCCTTGCCCACGGCACCTCTGCCGTTTGAGCAGGGTGATTTTTAAAGTCCCTCCCGACCCAAACAAGTCTGTGATCCTGTGAAGCAGATTGTTTTTTATGAATATATTTTATACTTTAGCAGATGCTCACCCATCAGACTGAATATTACAATACTGATCAACAAAGGGTTTTTCTAGAAATCTGTAGACATGTCTCACAAAAATGCTCACTACACAGAAGTGAGAAAGCAGCAGACTGACCATTTTTTTTTTACTGCAGCAGCATTTTCATATTTCTGGAAATTGTTACTTGACACTTTAAATAAAAACAAAAAGACTGGCAGTTCTAAGACATTCCAATCTTCAGAATTAAAATATTCAGCATTTTCTGAAAAATCAAGCATATGGTGTTTCATAATAAGAACCCCAAATTACTGGTTACTTCTCAAAAACTAAGCCCATAAGTGCTGAACCTCTTACTGCCACTCTAGTCACTGATAAAAATAAAGTAGCTCATATTGCCATCTGAAATATTTTGGCCTTTGGAGCAGACACAGATATGCTGTCTCATGAAATCACAACTAAGTTGGCAGTATTTATTCAAACGTTTGGGTTTTTGCTGGCTGAACCTCAAAGGATCTGTGTTTACCTTCAACTGTTAACAACCACCCAGCTGGAGAGCAACATAAGAAATGATGCTCAGTACTTGGCTTCAGAGTCAAACACCTTCACAGCTTGTGGAGGAGGAAGAAAAGAAAGGTAATTTGGGCATGATCCCCTTTGTACCTAATAGAGCCCACTAAGATTTTTGGATCTGGACCCAAGCATCTATGAAACGTGGGAACTTTAAGATCCAGGTTCTCGGTTTGGTTTGGGTCTACCTCTGTGCTTCGAACTGTTTGTATGTTTACTTGAAGATTGTCCAACTTGTCCACATTTTTTGAATCTGGAAAACTGAGCTGAAAATTTGACCAACTGCCTCTTTTTGTGGTATATGACAATTTCAGTTCTCAACAGAAACAAGAAATGGAGTCTGCATGTTTCAAAACTTCGGGCACTTCAGCTGACAATTAGAGTCGGTTGGTAACAAGGACAATGAGGTGCAAATGTGAGCCTGCCTGAATGGTCATGTCTGTCACCTCCTTTCTTCCTTCCTAGACTTGGAATACCAGAAAGTGTAAAATGATCTTATAGGAAAAATTTTTTAGAAGGGACAGTGTTAAGATAGCACATCCCCATAGATGCTTCAGTCAGAAACAGATTTCCCTACTCCTTGATTCCCACATTGTTTCCATTTTGAACAAGAAAGTTAAATGAAACAGAAAACTCTTACATGTGCCTCTAGTTTTCAGCAGTTCTAGGCATTTGTAACAAACCTCCACTGGCTTCAGAGAAGGTTTAAATGTTTTTGTATTTAAAATGGCCTGAATTTTAATGCATTGTTTATTCCTCTTCCACCACATAAAGTACATGTAACTTAATTGTAATTAGTTGTAATTAATTGTAACTAATTGTAAATAGAAGTACAATTAAGTAAAAATAATCTGAGCATCTGCACTGGTGCATATTTTCATAATCCTTTCACAACACTATTTTTATTTGAATTCTTACTATGTGTTATTTTTCTTACCATGATAGTGCTCATAATCAATGAAACATGATTTTGAAAGTACCTGGTAGTCTGATATTATTTGAATGTTTAATTAAAATTTAACTATTATATTATTAATATATTATATATTAATAATATATAATATAAATTATATATCTATAATTATATTATATTATTAATGGTCTGTTTTTGTCCACAGCTCCATTTAAATCTACTTTCTAACAATGGGAATCCACTGTGTTCACTTAAAATTGCACTGAAGCAAATATTTGCACAACTGGAATCTGAAGTCTATGCAGGTTTTTCTTATGTAATTTGTAAAGCAAATTAGGGATGAAATGTGAAAACTCAATGTTTTTATTGAACTAAGAAAACCACATGTATCAGGTGGACCATAGGCACACGTCGTGGGGGCAATGACATACACAGATGTTACTTACAGTCATGACACTGTCACTTTTTGGGTACCAGTTGCAGTCAGCAGCTGCATATGAAGTTAATTTTAAGAAAGCCTCCTGGAACTGAATCTGTGTGGCAAATCTCTGCATATAGCAATCTGCACTTTCTAGTGTCAAAAGAGCAGGTAGTTTACCATCTTTCTCTTCAACATGCAGAGGAAGTACTGAAAAGCTTTCTGGGAATTTTTCCATCTTACTGATGCTCCATACCTCTCAGAAAGTAGTTGAATGATGACTATAATAAGTCAAAGATAGTAGCTAGAAATATAAGAAACAGGGTCACAGCTTATTTCTCTTCTAAAACAGAATGAACTGCTTGATGCTTCAGGATGAAGAGCTTTAAATTTGCAGAGTGGATTTGCTTGAGCTGACAGCCTTTGAAGAGCTTGACCTGTAACTTGTATGCTCCTGTTCCACAGCCAACCCTGCCCCATAACTCACCCTGAGAGAGAGTGACAGCCTCACCTATAAATTTATGTCCTCTCCTCACTAGTGAGCTCAGGATTAGTCTCCTTGAAAATGCTAACTGAGGTTTGAAGGTATCACATGGCTTCCTGGGACAGCAGTGGTGATGTTTGTGGAACCATTTGCTGTCTCAGGGCTAATCTCCAGGATAATTTAGATTAACCTTACAGATCTCTGGAAACCCCATTCTCCATGATGGACTATCCCTCTTATATTCAGTCTCAATCTTAAGGGTTTAACCCAAGCTGACATCATGATGTTGTATCAAAAGCCTTAAACTGATATATATCTAAATAACCTTCCAACCTTCCTTGATTATACTTTACCTTTTGCTTTAAAGTCTCTTCACCCCCTCACATAAACACTGTTTCTACTGTGAATAATGTTAACCAGAGAAAGCAGGACATTTTGACGTCTTCTTGTGTTTACTTTGTCACAAGACAGATCGTTGTGGCAAAGAGATGTGATGTATCAAAGAACTCCCCCTCCTTGTGTTTGAGAAGGTTTTGAAATCAATCAGTTCAGGGTGGGAAGGGAGCAGGGGTTTTACCTTAGCAAAGGTACCTCAGGGGCAGACTCTGGCTTCTGGCATGAGAAGCCAAATTATTCTCTGTTACTAAAAGTATTTATAGTCACCATTACAACTTCAGCTGTGGAATACGTGGCCAAAAGCCATTAGAAGCATAGAGAAACATGAGCTAAAAGTGCAATTCCAGTCCAAAGCTGGAGTAAAAGAAATGAATCATGCATCACAGAAATATTAAAAAAAATTAGCTTGTCAAAAATTATGCAAACAGATTTTTTTTTTTTAATGAGCTTTGCTGCTGGGAGAAAGGAGTTTACGTCTCAGGGATTTTTACATGGCAGCCAAGGGTAATTCTCACCATCTCTCTCCTGCTGAGGTGGCTGCCACCCGCTGCACTGACCAGCCTCATGTCCCTCCCCAGCCCAAGGCATGGCAGAAAGGTGCTGCAGTGGAGAAGGCCAGCAAGGTCTCAACAGTGTTTGGGCCTGGAGAGACTCTCCTTACCTGTAGACCTATTTCTAATCACTCACATGACCTGATTTGACCTACATCACCTGAGCCTTCTCACTGCCCCCTCCGTGTTCACCACCAACAGGTTTTGAGACCAAGGAGGCTCAGCAGAGTAATTCCACTGATTTCTGTTATGTATGTGGAAAATCTAATAAATAGAATATCTTGAGGAGGAGGAAGAGAGCTAGGGGAGGTATAGTCATCTTTTTAGGCAGGTGCCCCCCTTCCCTTTTTCATGCCTGTGTTAGATTGGACCACACTATAAAAAAGGTGAAATCCTCATGAAAACAAAAGATTACCCAACTCCTTGGCACCGTTCAAGTTGTTCCTGCTCTCCCTGCATCATGGCAGAGAAGTTTTTACTTCTCTACAATTTTGAACATGCTGAAGACTAGTTACAGAATAAAGAAAAATTATGAACCTGAGAAAGGCAGGTCAACCATCATATTTCCAGCAACTGTGAATGTTTTTACTTCCAGCCTGCTTTTCGAGTTCTAGTGTCAATGATGGAGCAATAAAAGCAGCTGCAAAATAATGATGCAAAGAGGCCATGTGTCTTATGGTTTATGTACAAGACAGAAGCTGACAGAACATTAAAGACTATAACTGTCTGGGAGGCACCAGCCTTGGGAGAACACTTCTGTTCATTTCTATGTTGGTTATGCACTGGGGAGTACTTATGGGGTCGTTTCTCTGGTCTCTATGATTTTACAATTATGCAATGTACCTCCAGGGATATGATCTGTTGACTCAAAAAATAAAACAAAAATCTAAATAAAAGTGAATACAAAGGTACAACAGGAAAATGGATTTAAGGAGAAAACATGGAAATTTCCAAGCATTCCTAGAAATGTCGCTAAACTTAGCCACACATTTCTTCTACTTAAATGCAGAGCAAAGGTGAAGTAGCCAGTGGTGTGATTGCAAGGCCTTGTAAAGCCATTCTGGTTGTCCAAAATGGCTTTAAGCATAACCCTCAGCTCTTTTGGTCTGTGTCTCATCCATCCCAAGGAGCACTGATCTGTGATATGTTTGATCTAGGAATCCCCTGAGTGGCATTACTTCGCTGTGATATTAACCTTAGGCATGCCTGCTGTGCCTACTCACCCGAGTACTGCAGCTGCACTGGTGTTAGCTGTAGCTTCCTTATCTTTCTGTGCCAATGCAAAACCACTGGCAAACTGCTCCAATGAGCAGCTACAGATTCCTTCAAATAATTTGCTCAGAAGTTTTGTCTTTTTGACTTGTTGGTAGTTCTTGATCTGAAGAGCAGGAAGTCAGGTCAGCTTTTGCACCTCTCAGATGCTTTCAGGGCAAATGGAGATCCAAACTGTCCCTCGATCTAATGGAAGTGGACAACTGCTGCCTAAATAAATATCAACTGTTTGAGGGAGTAGGTGGTCTGCTCTTTCATTCAGACACTGGGTGACTTAATGGCTGTAAATAGGAGGCCCTTTAAAAGTTAAAATCACTTTGGTGCAGTGCTCCATAGACTCCATATTCTGAAAGCAAAGTTTGAAAAATCACACAGCATTATCTGTCTCACACGCATCCCAGATAATGTAAAAAGAATGAAGTCTTTCAGTGTGAAATGGAATGGGAAGAGATTGGAGGAGAGTCCTCTTCAGTATTTGTTTTCTTTTTCACTTCAAAAGGCGAGGTTAGTCCCAAGGGTTTTATGTACAACTGGTAAGAATCAGGCAAGAGCCCAGGACCTTGCAGTGCTCTGTTCTGGGGTTCCCAGCACAGGAAGGATGTTGACCTCTTGGAGTCCAAAGGAGGCCCACCAAAATTATTACAGGGATGGATCACCTCTCCCATGAGGAAAGGTTGAGAGAATTGGATTTGTTCAGCCTGGAAAATATAGCTTAGTTGTGACCTAATTGTGGCATTCCAGGACGTAAAGGGAGCCTGCAAGAAATATGGAGAGGGACATTTTACGAGAACATGTAGTGACAGGACAAGGGGGAATGGATTCAGACTAAAAGAGAGTAGATTTAGATTAGACATGAGGAAAAAAGTCTTTACTGGAATGGTGGTGAGGCACTGGAAAATTTGCCTAGAGAAGTTATTGATTCCACATCCCTTCCAGGTGAGATGGTATGGACTCTGGGCAGCCTGGTCTAGTGAAAGGTGTCACAGTCCATAGCAGGGTGTTTGGAACTAGATGATCTTTAAGGTCCCTTCCAACACAAATCATTCTATGATTCTATGACTCTACCATTTTGTGCAGGATGAATGGTCTGAACGGTTAGTGAGGTTGTTTACTTGTACATTTTTACAAAAATTGTCTTACTTCAGAAAGTGCTGACAATTTTCTTTCCCTGTGTTTCAAATTCAACTCCTGACAGTGCAAGTACTAAAAATCAACTTAAAAGACAAAAAGTCTATTTAGTCTAGGTATGGTTATAAATAAAGTGATAAATTTGACAGTCAGTATAACTGATGTGGTTTCTAACTGCACTTACAAGCATCCTTCCCACCGCCTGCCCCAGGGATCCTCACTGCGGTGCAAGTGATCTCACAACCATTTCCTTCAGTCTGTAGTGGATTTGGCCTAAATTTCAACTACATTTCTGGTTTTTGTTCTGGAATCGCTAATAGTGAGTCAAGGAATCCGTTCAAATGCCATGATTTATGTGAGAGTTAAATGCCTCTGAAAGGCAGAGCAACTGCTTCTCAAGAGTGATTGCTGTTGCGATGTTTGGTGTTTTCCTTAAAAGTCCCAGGGAGAGTTTCATGAGAATCCAGTTACTTTAAATTTAAACTGAACCCCAACAAATTTATAGGTCCTCAAAAATTGTGAAGGAAACGTTAATAGAGAGGCTTTTTAATGGCTTAGAAGCCAAAGAACCAAATATTTAAGCCAAGGAACTGAATGTTTAGCATTTGAATGAGGATTTAAAACCCACTGTTGCTGCTTTTAAGATAATGATTTATGAAAGATTGCTTTGGTCATGCTGAACAAAGCTCTGGCCCCTGAGGCTGTATATCCTCTGTGCTTGCTTTGACCTTCAAGAAACATAGTTTTACTCAAGAGTTTAGAGACTCAGAGGGGTTTCATCTCATCTGGCTTTGGTGATTAGATAAATGTCTATGTGTAACATAGATGTCCCCTTTATAGTTGCCAACCTGAATAACTATTGAGTGACTGCAGCCTTCTGCAGGGTGAGAAAGGCCTGTTGGAAAAGTGTCTTCATTTTGTACAAGAGAAAAAGGCTCTTAACAACCACCTGCATGGCAGGCTTGCAGATGGGCTAGGGAATTCGCTGCCTGCACTGACATCACAACTGCTGCAAGGAACAGTCCTTTTTAAAATTGCAAAACCATATCCTGTATCAAGGGCAGGAAGAAACAAAGCTGGCAAGGATTGGGAAGGTATGGCAACAATGAGCTCAATGTGGTAATGCAAAGGAGATGAGGATCCTGAAGAGCTATTTTGTCCCTGCTGGGATGAAAAGGAGTAGTTTGGTTTGCACTGATTTTGTAAAGCAGGCCCTGGGAGGAAGATTCTGAGCTGAGTCACCTGTTGTGTGTCGTGTGAGTACCTCTGGGGCTCATCAGAGGGAAATCTGAGGCATGGCAGCAGATGCAGGAGTGCAGTTCTGCAGCAGGACTTCTGTGTTTCTTAAACTCAGTCTGCTTGTGCAGCTGCTCTTCATTGAATGAGAAGCAAGAAGAAACAGCTTGGATCAACTGTGGTCAAGGCCATGCATTTACTGTCTGCCTTTAACTGTTTAGAGCAAATGAAAAATTTGTTTGGTAAGAAATGTGCTTTATGTGTTGACCCAAATCACATAAAATAGACGTGGCTGTGGAGTATGAAACAATCCGAGCTCAAGTGGTGAATCCAGTTAGCTGTTAAATAACAGGTCACGTCACCCGTGTGTTTTGAGTGCTCAGATGGCATAAAAGGCTGTAACTCTCAAAACTAAAGCAGTTCACCATAATTGATTAATCTTTAGGCACAGACCTTTTTAAGTGCTTTATTCTCTGGGTGCTATTTTTCACATTTTGTCTTCTTATTAAAATCTACTGTCATCCAATCGGCTCTCAGAGACAATGACCTATGACTCATGTAACCATTGACAGACTGTTTTGGAACAACACACAAAAAGCTGAAATGCATTAAACTATTCAGTTAATACATAAATAGAATACAGGGTCAGTTTGCAAGCCATTTGTTAATAGACTAAAGGGCTCCCTTCCCACAAAAATAATTTAAAACATGACTTATCCAGCTTCTTCCAGAACAATTAATTCTTTCCAGAATCTCCTTGAGGTGAATTACAGATGTAAAGGCTAGCCTGTCTACAGCAGCCAAGGACAACATTTTTGCAGGTTTTGGATCATTTCTTGTTCCTCATGTGCTTGCAGGAGCCTAGCTGGCTGTGGTAACCTGGCCTACAGATAAATTTCAAGAGTACCCTTTCTATTGGTTCAATGATGGAGCTTCCTTAATTTTGAAGTATTTGGCATTTGCTGTCTACACAGGAGTTTCTGATGAGTTGTGGTGATCCTGGTTGAGCAAGCTGATAAAGTAGAGAGGAAGTTCTTTAAATAAATAGGCCAAATACTGAGGCTGTGGCCAAGAAGTTAGCCAAAGGTTTGGGTTGGACTGAAAGAGAATTGGAAATTAGTTTCTCCACATTTGGTTATGTTGAAAAATCTTCTGTGGTTCTAAGTACATGCCAGGTGTCACTGCAGAATGGTGGAAATGCCACCTAACTGCTAAACTGCTTGGTTCCCCCCATCTTCCCCGCAATGCAATTAAGAATATACATCAGTATATAGATATGAAGGAGACCAGAGGGTAATTTAGTTCACTGTTCTGTTTTCAGCAGCATCTAATGGCAGATGCTTACAGAGATGTAAGAGAATAGGGCAAATAGATAGTGATAAGTTTAGTGCCTGTTTGCAGCTCAGGATCTTACTCAGACAAATTATCTGCTTTTCTGATACCCTTCAAAGGAGCTTTTTCCCCTGAGTTGCACAGTCAGTGCTTAAACCTGTGTATCCTCTCAGCATCCATTATGTTCTAGGGATCTGCTAGGAATAGGGATAAGCTTCTTTTATTAATTTTGGTTATAATTCCAGACACTATTAATTGATGCCACAAAATTTTACTATAGTGTGTAACAGCAAACATTTGCTTTCCATTCAACGTCATATCACACAAGATTTTGCAGATTGCCATTTTACTGCCTTGATTGCCTCTTTTTGAGACTAAGCATTTTAATCTATGTTGAAGACATCTGATCTCTCATTTATATCTTTCCACCTCCACTTCTAATACAGACATTATGTCTCATTACTCGTGCGTGTAGCTGAATGTGCCAAAAAATATTACTCTGTGAGTTTGAATTACTGGGTTTATCTGATAAAGCTGGCTACCAAACCAAAAACTTATTTGTCAGATTTGTAGATCTGATGTGGATCCTCAAGCCTGCAATGCTCCCAGCCTCTCCACAGCAGCAGCAGAGCAGTGCAGTGCAGCCCGTGCTGGCTCTGTCTATACCAGGCTCTTAATGGTCACACACATTGTGCTGGCAGTCTCTTCATATGCTCTGCCACATATTTTCAGCCAAAATATGAGCAAACATAACGTTGCACCTGCCTGTCTGTAGAATGCAAACTCTCTCCTGCCCTGCCTCAGCAGCCCCCGGGCTGGCAGAGAGCACAGGCTCCAGGAACACTCCCCTGGCCACACGCCTGGGGGAAACCCCCTGTTCAACAGCAGGCTGGGGCTCCCTCAGCTCTGCTGCCTTGGGGCTCCTCCTGAATCATTTCCACGCTGGTGAGAGCCAGTGGGCCACTGGCAGATGCAGAATGGGGGGCTGTGGGTAATCTGAAGTGCAGATGTGATGAGGTGCAAACTGCAGCACGCTCCGGAGAGGACGGATGTGGCTGGATAGGTAGAATACACACGTGGCATTATGTCACTGTGAACAGCTGGGCTTGACTACATGGTCATAATTTTGTATATAATCACATAAGTTCTTTCTGGTCTTACAAGGCATTTCTTTTAAAGGTCAATCATGCTGTCCAGATATGTTTTTCTAATGCTTTAGTATTTAATTATGATATTATAGAACCACGAAGGATGTACTACTGGATTACCTATCAACATCCATCCTAAATGACCTATACTCTATAAAGCAATATATTTTGAAAGGAAATATAAGACTACGAAAAGCAATCAGCTTTTGAAAGAAATGCATTACCTTTTTGTTTTAAAAGTTAAAGGAAGTTATAAAGATTCATTATTTTTCACACATGGTTGTGCTTTAAAAGGCATCAGATGGACAGAGCCAAGTTTCACAGTGAGATGGAAATCACTGGCATCCTCTATAAATCAAGCTTTCCTTTCTTTTACTCTCCTGAGCCAGGTGCTCCAAAGGGTTACCCCTAGGAGTTAAATCTTTCCAATGGGAAAAAATAGCAGTATGTAGAAATATACAACTTGCAAAAAGAGAGAGTGAGTCGAGCTTTGTGCCTTTTGAAAACTTGTCAAACAAAACCAGAGTTAAAGTTTTTCATTCAAACTGTAAGCTGTGAACTTTCTGGGACCACAGTGGTAACTTTGCGGATTCCTAGTGAAGACAGAGGATCTCTGAAAAATTTCTGAATGGAAAGTAGGAAAAAACTAGAAATGGAAGAGTATATTTTTGAAGGAAAGTAGTAAAATTTAATTCATTATTGAGATCATCTGATCATTGTGGGTATTAATGAGGGTACAGCCACGCTCTCCTATAACACTCCCACATTTGGTTGATAAAGCTGGATGAAAGAAGGTGCTGCTATTCCTTATCCCAGAGATACTTGCTTGTTTCTGGCATATGAAAGGAGCTAGTCACTTATCAATCATAAACATTACATATATCCTCAGTTATCCTAATAAGTTATCTATCTAAGGCAAGATGGAGGAAGTAGAAGCACTATCTGTAGGTATTTACAGAGAGAGTGACTTTAGAAAGGTGTTGGATGCTACTTCTGATCACTTGTAAATTAATTTGATTATACATACCTGTAAACATACATATATAAAAACAATATATATATAGTATATCTACATATACATATGTGTAAAAATAAGTGTCTTATAATGTATATGGAAACTTAAATACCCACCTCTTACCACCTAAAATTCTAAGGGTTATAAGTTCTAAAACTCAAAGGTATCCCATCTGTTTCTATAAGCTGGGAAGAGATATAGTCTAATGAGTGGCTATAATTAACCCTCTATTTGAATCTGAGTGCTGTCATGAGGTAAATCTCTTTCTAATCAGTCTCTGTCAGGAAAAGAAATGGGAAACATCTTCCTTATTGGAAGGTTTTAGGACAATCTAGAAAACATGGCTTAAGCCTCCTTTAGATGATCCTTCTTAGAGCAGGAGAAAGAGGGAAGACTAAATAGTGGCTTATAGTAATATTCAACTCTGATTTCAAACTCTATGAGAAGAACAACAGTACTGTGTTGGATATTCTTCCATAAAGCCTGCCTGCTCCTCCCCAAAACTGATGCAACGATATGGAGAGTGCAATAGATAGGTTAAGTATGGCCGTAGGAATTTTTGTCATTCTTTGCTATGGTATTACATGGACAGAGAAGCTGAGGCACCAACACACACTGTCTCTTTCCCATCTTCAACATTATTAGAATTAAGTTTATTCTGTTATTAATTCCTATGTGAAGCACACATGTTCCTTCTCATCAGTGTACGTTGGTCCTGAAAGAAGTGAATTTATATATCCTATGTAATCATAAACAGAACCAACTTGAGTGACACCTTTGAAATGAGGATGCAGTGGGTATTGAGATGAGCAAAGGCCTGGCAACATGAAATGAATTCTTTTTTGATTTTGCCAGTTTTCACAAGGAATCGGATTGGGTCTTTTCTCTGTATTTTCTGATTACTTTTGATGATGGGGAAAACCACTGTAGATTATATCTGCCCATCTGCTCCTTTGTTGGTGAATAGATAGAGAAGGAAATTTTTTTTTGATTCTGATCTAATCTACAAACCATATTCCCCATAACTTTGCTGTACTGTCCAGCATACATAAACTCCCTAGATATTTTATGAAAATACAAAATCTTCATGGAAGCCTTCACTGTGGTGTTGTTTAGAAGATAAGTGTCTGGGATTACCTGCCTTGGATAAATCAGTGAGTCAAAGAGGATCAAACAGTGGAGAAAATCAAATGCTTTGATTAACTTCTTTAGTCTGGTTTCTTGGGGAAGTTAATAAGTGTGTCAGAAGAAATATGCAGTGAATGTGGGAGAAGCTTGGCTAAACATGCTGCAGTCATATAATAGCATGAAATAAAAGATAAGACCTGAAATGGTATTATTCTCAAGAAATGCTTCAAAACCATTTAAGAACTAACTGACTTAATGGTGACTGAAATGTATCTCATAGCCAGGCAAAATATTCACTCTCATAATGTAAAATAGGGATCCAAAACTATTCTTGATGAAATTAGTGAACATATACAGCACTGCCTATATTTTTGCACGAACAAGCCTTCCTTCTGAGACAACACAATTTTCACTTGAAAACCTTTTTTGAACACAAACAAGAGATAAAAGTACCCTGTGTAGAGATCCAAACCCCATTTTATTGTTTCAAAATTAAACTGAAGTTTAAAATAGGCAGAATACACAGATCTTATTGAACTCTGTAAAAATCTTCTGTCCTCAAGCTAACATAACCCCACAGAGATAGAAACAGAAGCACCCACCATAGCAGCCTGTGCCATTAGTTTCAGTGTCATGTTTTGTGGGAAGGTCATAAATTAGGTGTATATAATTGTGTTAATGTTTTCCGCAGGAAAAATAGAAAGGAAGTGGCTAATTTGTTGGCTGATAGCACTACACCTAAAGCTATGGGCCCAACTTATTTTCAAACTATTGTTATTAGGTGTAAGGAAATCTGCAGCATGCTTTGCTGGAGGTCAGTAGATACAGTGGGAACACATTTAATGCTGAATGTTCACCAGGGGGTCATGAAATGAAGAAACAGCAACTTCTTTATCTGCAAAAGCAGTTAGATAGCAGTCTCACAAGTGACTTGGTTGCTGAGTGGTGCTCAGAGAAGCACACTGCTTTCTCTTCACACCTGTCCTGTGTGGCATCTGACAAACAGTAGTGAGCTATTAGCAGTTATTGACATTTGTCAACTCTCTGGTTTTCTAGCAGGAAAACGGAAATGACAGCAATCATGCCCAATTTAGTTTCTCATGATGTCAGGGCTTCATGGACTCACACACACATCAAGAAGCACCCAGAAAAGGTTTACAGATGTGCAGAAGGCAGTCAGCTATGACAGTGATGTTGCCAATGTTGCACACGGATCAACTAACGATTAAGATATCAAAAGCGATCACCGTGGCTTACTGACAGCCAGCTCAATTGCTTGCACCTGTTTCCCCTGCATTACACATGAGTCTGGAATGGATTACCCTGCCTTGTGCTAGACACATTTCACCTTTCCACACAGTGATGTACTCCAGCAACATCTCTGCTAAAGATCAGGCAACTCGCTTTACCATAAGGACCAGGAAAAAGAATGGGACAATTTGTTGCCTGTTTTCTCCTTGGTGAAAGATTTCAATTGCTACGGTGATTTAAAAAGGACATATTGGCTTAAACAAGAACTTATTGCTTCTTCTCTGCAGAAATCAGGTACTGACTGCAAGCCATAGAATCAGACATTACCCTGATCACTGAAACTCAGAAACAGGCCTGAACTTTGCCTCCTATGAATTAGTTACCTCTGCTTCTTACCATAGTATTTGTAAAGGAACTCTGAACAATTTATGGTCATATGTAGCACAGAGGACTTTCTGATCAATCACTTTTGATCAAATCAATCCAACACCAACAAAAGTAAAGATTCAGCTGTTTAGATCCTTTCCTTAAGGGGAGCCCATAAATCTCACAGCAGCATAATTTTCTTGGACTTGGCTTCCAGGTTACCCAAACTAGTGAAACCTGAGGTGCACCAGGTATGCCTGGCCATGCTGCCATCTGCCTCCTCTTGTAATATAGGCCTAATTTCCATATCAGATGGGAGCAAACTGCTAGGATCAGGCAGCTGGATGCATGCACAAATTTTTTTTCAGTGATTATACTGTGGAATTATCATCCAGGAAGTGTGGCTCATTTGTCCAGAAGTTCTTATGAAAAATCTGATTTTGGTAGGGAGCTGATGAGAAGACTGGGTTTGAGGGGGGGGGTCTTGATTATAATTGAAACCATTCAGAAACTAGGAAGATATCTTCAGAAAAAGCCAGTGTCAATTCAGAAATGGTTTTCTATGAAAACATGCTAAATTTACAAAGAACATTCAGAACAAATGGTCCAGCTGCATGTCATGTACCAAATGTAGGGGCTGACATGCCAGTTAGTAACACAGCTTTTGCATGAAGTCAACAATGGAAAGACATAAACCAAATACAAAGAATTTCACAATGAATGGATCATAAATGTCACATTATTTTCTTGAGAAGCATTGAAGCAAAAAACTTAATGGAATTTCTAATAATTTATGTTTTTTTCTGCTACATGGTGTTGCCACCTGTCACAGACTTCTACCTGTTTATAATTAGCTAATGCTTCATTTTAGGAAGTGATTTACCTGAACAAAATTTTTAAAAATTCCATCCTTAGGGTATTTCAAGTTTTGCTTTATCAATACATTTAGCTTACTGTGATTAACACACATTTCTGTTCCATTCCTTTACTTTGTGGTGTTTTGTCTTAATTTGGCAGATCCCACAGCAATGGAATGGGACATTTAAATGACAGGACCTTAAAATGAAAACCAAACTATTTTCACTCATGCTCTTGTGGCTTCACAGTGCATAAATATCAGCACAGGCATTCTTTGAACACATAGGGAACACAATATCCTCTTTGAAAACAGATCAGCTCTTCTTAGTCTGAACTTCATCTCTTGTTAGGCTGAGGCTTTTTTCATCATCTGTGTTATAGATATGCATGGTTGGCAAGAACCATCCTCCATTGCTCTGGCTGGTGTTCACAGCAGCTTGACCAGATGGACAAGGCACTACTCTTGGACTGAAATGAATGCTATTCCTGACATTGCTGCAGGCTCCCTGATATTTTATCATTATAGATCACAGTTTTCCCATCTATAAATTCAAGGGAAAACCATTCGTTTACTACATAATAGGGATAGAATTGATGAAAAGCCTTACAAATGTCTGTAATTCTGTCAGCTCTTACAGAATCACAGAATGACTGATGTGGAAAGAGCCCTCTGGATGTCACCTGGTCCAACCCCCTGCTCAGTTAGGGCCACCTAGAGCCAGCTGCCCAGAACTGTGTTCAGAAGACTTTGGAATATCTCTAAGGATGGAGACTCTACAATCTCCTTGGGCAACCTGTGCCCGTGCTTGGTCAACCTCACTCTGCAAATGTGTTTCCTGAAGGTCAGAGTAGTTTTGTCCTGTGCCCATTGCCTCCTGTTCTGACACTGGAGTGGAAAGTGTCCTCTTTGCACCCTCCCTTCAGGTATTTATATACATCAGTGAGATTCCCTGAGCCTTTCCCTTCTCCAGGCTGAACAGTCCCAGCTCACTGTCTCCTTACAGGAGAGATGCTCCAGCCCCTTCATCTTTTTTGTGGACTTATGTTGGACTTTCTTCACTAAGTCCATGTCTTTCTTGTATTGGGGAGTGGTACCTTAAATAACAAAACCAAAAAAAATCCAACCCATTTTGGTTGTGTCATAAGCTGTCTCTGAACTGGAAATGTTTAATTCTGA
>VZTR01007153.1:431296-445391 GCA_013400775.1 Chaetops frenatus | reverse complement strand
ACATAAGGAGTAATGGAAAATGGATGACTCTCCTCACAGAAAGATGAAAACATTAATAGTGTCCCCTTACAAATATGTCCTACAGAATATTTTCTTACAGTGACAGGGAAAGGATTAGCTCATTTTTAAAAAAAAGTTAACATGGACAGTTTAGCAGGTCAAGGTATTTGCAATGCAGAAAGAATTTATGAGTCTTTTATAATCAGAAATTACATGTCCTTCACCAATATTACTATTATTAATAATAATTAGCAGAATCAAGATATTCCCCATTAACTCAATTTTTGAGGTGGAAGAAAAGGTAAAGTGGCATGGCTCAGCCATGCAGCTAACAGCTAAAGCATAATGTAATGTAATTACATAAAACCTAGCAAAAAGGGGAAAAGAAAACCAAGAAACTGTTGCAAATATCTTGTGAGATTTGTTTAAGAGACCCTGGAGTCCAAAGGCTTCACTTAAATCCTAAGCAAGATCTTACCTTTCACTACATGTGGTAGGAGGAACTTCCAAAGTTTAGCTATTTATTGTACACTAATATACCTTTTGTCTGCTTTAAACCTGCCACCTACTAATTTCATTTAATGCATTTTAGACTGTGGTTAGGAAGAGACATGGAGCAGTTGATTTGTATCTGTGTCATGCCACCCTTTGTTTTGCAGACCTTGATCACAGTCTGCTCAGCTGCCTTTTTCAGGCAGAAAAGTCCTTAGTGATTCCTGCCTGGGCACTCTCCTCTCCCTTTGAGTATTTGGGTGCTTTTCTCTGAATCTTTTTCCATTCTGCAATATCCTATCTGAGGAGGGGAAAGATGTGTGCAAACTGTTTGTGCAGCTGTATGATGGTGAGCAGACCTTGCCTCCCCAGTCTAGGAGTGACTGAGTGACACCTGTCTTTCAACAGAGCCCTGGGAACATCCCTAGTGACCTCCTTTGCTGTGAAAATGACTTTTTAGTACCAATTTCTGCTTCTATCACTCACTTGCTTATGTGAATGTTAGGCCACTCATTTGAAATGCTGTAATAGTTTTTTTGATCCATGATATCCCTTTATAAAAACTGCTCACTCTTCTCTGGCACATCTCATTCCATGATTTTCTGATGCTGACTGAGCACAGAAAGATATAGGGGATACATCCCAGGAGTGTGCCCAAAAGCATCTTGCACAGATGCAGAACATTTGCACCATACACATACAAAGCTGGAGATGGGTTTTAACTCTCCACAGAAGGTGATACTTGAAAGTGTGCAAAAAAATTTTTTTTTGAAAAATTGGCTGTTGCAAAATTTACTAAATATAGACGTTTACTTTAAATAAATTATACCCTAGATATGTAGCTGTTGTTGCACACAAAACCTTTTGTTTATATATGCTCCCTGTCTAAATAGGATGTATAAAAAAAGTCAACCACTTTTATGTTACAAATGCCTGTGTTACAAATAGTTGAGGAAGTGCAGTTGAAACCATGGTCCTATACTTTCCTTTTGAACCTTCAAACCCTTGGACTTTGTTCTCATTTATTTTCTGTTAGTTTTCTAAGATGAGATCCAGACTATATGAATGAAGTTCCCTTTGCTATAGCTGGATATCTATTTCATACGTGGGGAACTGAGGCAGAAAAAGAGCAAATGAATTACTGAAGGTCACACAGGCCATGCAGAGCAGCAGGCGTGGAAGAGGGTTCACGTTTTCAGGCTCAGGTTAATGCTAAGCACAGGACCGTGCTGCGCTCCCAAGTTAGGGCTAATTTCATCTACAATATTGGTAACAAAGGGGACAAAGACATTTCAAAAGGGTAATTATTCCTCTCCAGTCCTATTCAAACTAGCTTTGTGAGCACAATCTAGGGATTGTGAACATTCACAGGGCTTCACTGGTGCTAAGAGAAAAACATGTTGTTTGCCTCGGGGCTATTTGAGCAGAAAGAGAAATGTCTCACAGTGTTAGGAAACAGTCTATCTTAGTCAAATGAATCATATGTGGCCATAAGCAGTACAGATGTTTTGTAATCACTGCTTAATAATTGCTTTCAGATCAAATAATGTTCAAGAGATTACCGCATCTGTAAGATGCTCTAAATAAAAGAACAGGACATTTTGTACAGATGGATTTAGAAAAGCAGGCTGTTATTTTTAGGGATGGCAAGTTTTTGTGCATTATTACTGATGCACAGTGAAGCAGAATCTACATTTTTAGCACAAAAGGAATATAAATAAACTCAGTGCTCTCATGATTTTAATATTATTAGCTAAGCTTTCCTTTAACATGGTTTTGATTTAGAAAGCACCTGCGAAAGTCTGCATTTTGTTTCTCCTGGATGGTGTTTGCCATTCTGCACATGTGCTATGAGCATCAGTTAAATTGTCTCCCCTGATTGTCTGAAACTGTCTCATCATAGTCCAGACTCAAATCAAGCACATTGCATATGCTCATTTCTGTGAGTCCCATGTTGGGTTTGGGGACTAACCAGCTACAAAAGCACCTACACAATAACCAGAGGATCAGCAGGTTTCAGCTCTGTGGCCATTAGGTTTATTTTCCTTTTCTTCCCCTCTCTCCCCCTGCTCTTTAGAAACAGGTGGTATTTATCTAAGCAGCCTGCACTGGGCAGCTGGCTGATGGGTCCCTCCAGCTGGACATCTTCTCTACATTTAGCTCAACCACACCTGCTTCAGATAGAAAACAAGAAGTGTTTTTATCTCCTGTATCTGGAGGAAAGCAGGGAGGCTCGTGAGATGAGGTGGGGGAAGGGACATGAGGAAGAGGAGAATGAAAACTCCTGGGCTAATCACATCTTTTTCAGTTGTAATATTTTGTGAAGCCCATCTGGTCCTGTACCAGAGAAAAAACCATGCAAGTTCAAGGGCTTTTTCTTTTGCTTTCTTACACTACTCATTTTAACACAGTTATTTCATTATCTTTTGCTATCATTTGATCAGATTTATCTTCCATTAAAACTTCCTTTCCCTTGAAGTAGACAGTGACATGAGAATGCATGCCTTTCCAAGCTTTTATTGTTCTGAATTAAGAAATGGTAGAATAGTCTCATGAAAGATTAATGACTTCCTGTAAGCATCTTTGTACCTGAGGACAAGCAATTACAAAAATATGTCCAAAAGAAAACAAGAAAGGATATTAGACTGTATTGGCCAGGTATTTCTTGGCAGACAGCAAGCTTAGCTTGTTACACTGCCAGGGTATTTAGAGCTAAGGCAACTTCTGTCTTGACCCCACAGATCACATTTTGTTTTGTACATTAGTAGCAATTTTGTCTTTGCAAGACAAACACACTATGCAGATATTTTCCTTGATGCTTCATTTTACTTAAGTTGCCATTTGTGTGCTAGTACCTTTTTTGAGAGGTAGTTCTTTTCAAAGCTAGCACTTAAGGATTGAGAACAATATGTATGTGTGTCTGGAAACTATTTCATGCTTATCAGTTCTTATTTTCTTTCCTTTTTTTTTTTTTTTTTTCCCCTCATGGAGGATATTTTCACAAGGTTTATTTTGGGCTCACTAAGAGACTTAAGGCAAAAATCTGTAAAATTGCCTAAATCTTAAACAGTCTCTAATGTTCTAAATACTGAAGGAAGCATTCACCATTTGATAGACTGTTTGTTGCAATCTTTATAGAGGTTAGAAATCAAAGACCTTCCAATTTCTCTAATAAGTGCAGTGTTGACTGATTGTTTTCCATTTATCCCACGGGTATGCTGCAATTAAATGGAAATACTGATTGCAAAATATTATGGGGAATCTGAGTTGAACCTATAAAATCCAGCAGAGTGGAGACTCTTTACCACAGTTCTGACCTTGGCACATCATCTTGGGAAGGGCAGTGCAGATGGGAATCACCTTTGTGACTGCCAGGTAAAACATTTGACATGCAAAGCCTTTGCATCTGGCTTTGTTGGAGCTATAGAGACTCCTGTAAAATCCCCACTGGTGGGTCAGCTTATAACAATGTTGGATCTCTTTCCAAAAGTTAAGGGTGATCTACAGCTTGCCTAAAAATATGGGATTTGACAGGAATTAGCCATGATGCACTTGATTTCCCTGTCCAGTTCCTCAACATTACTGTCTTTTTAAGCTTAGATGTCTAATTTATGTAAAGTTGATGAATTTTGTCATTTTCCCAATAACAAAATGGAGATTTACTGATTTTGAGAATTCACTTGGTAACCTGCAAAAGAACGTTCCTTAGAGACATATTTTCTATTAAATCTGAGATTCTTTATTGAACTGTGCTAAGTCTCTCCTTTGGAAAAGGTGCTATTCCATGCCCCAAGATGGGTGTAACATAGCCTATTATAGATATTGTAGATGTATAGGAAAATGCTATTCATATTGGATGAGGATAGCACAGTGTAATTGGACATTAAAGCTGTTTTAGTGGAGAGTGGAACAGATGCAAAAAGGCTGTAACTCAATGGAAAGTAAAGGTGTGTTGCAGTAATTTTTGTAATAGCATAAAAAACCAGGATGGGCAAAAGCAGTAAAAGTAAAAGTGCATGAAATATTTTTATTCAATGTCCTTAAGTAAATGCATAGCCTGCACTTGATGTACTTAGAGAAACAAGGATCTTTGGTAGTAAAACTATCTTTAGTGTCAATGGGTGAGTATTTTTCTTTCAGACAAAGCCCTGCAGTGGCACTGCTAAAATTTGAGAGTGAAGGTTACAGACCTTTGAAAATACAGCAAGCACGTGGGGATACATCAGGTTCTTATATGCAAAAGAAATAATAGTTTTTTGCAATGGTCACAAAATTTAGGACATTTTCTCCTGACCTGAAAAGGCTCTACTGGATGGGCTCACCACATGATAAAAGAAAAAAAGGAGGAAGAAAGAAAGAAAAAAACCATAAATCTATTTTTACAAGTGACACCTTAAATTACACCATTAAACCTGCCTAAGAACTGGGCTAATTGTATGGTGCAGAAAATGACATACCTAAATGAGGCAAAAAGACTTAATGACAAATAAATTAAAATAGTGGGAAAAGCACTTATTAAGACTAAAATATGTGAAAATTAAACCACGATTTTGACCCTAGTTATGGGCCAATTATTTTAACCACTAATGATTCCTACATAGGATGGCCTTATGAAACCCTGCCATTGTCCCTGTCTGGATTAGTAACCTTTTTCACTGCCAGTTTCCCACAATGAAATAATGTGAATAAGAAACTTTTTCCCATAGAATGAGATCACGCAATCATTGCCCACAAACGTAAGCCCAGGAAGGCCAACATTCAGGAGACTACAAAATTAATAGAGGTAAGCAGAGGATGGTGTAGTCAAGGCAGAGGCAACCCCAGCTGTCAAATGTTCAGGTGGGAGAGCAATGGCAGGGCCTTGGCTAGCTTAGAGAATGCAGCCTTTTGCAACAGTAGATTGAATTCAGCAAGCTGGATTTGCAGTAGTTGGTCTCTAACTTTCCCTTGGTGGTCCCTGAAATGTGCGAAGAGCTCAGGGACTGTCAGTTGGTCTGAATCAGTGGGAGTGCTGCTGAGAGAAGTTTCTTCAGTTCAGTTCTGACTTCTTATCATGTCTTTGTAAAATACGCATGGATGGAGTTCCCACTAATCCTAATTTTTGAAGCAAAAAAGCAAACATTACTAAATGCTCACAGATTATCTGTTTTTATATAGTACTTTTCCTATATGTGATCTTACTGGCTTCTGTTTTATTCTCAACTCCAGATAATTTGCTTATTGTATTTTGTTTGCCAGTACAAACTCTGATTTGTTTAATGCTACCCGTTCCTCATTGCAGTTATCATAATTTACCCAGCTGTTAGGCTGGGGTTTTCTTGCCTGTTTCGTTTCTTTAGGGCTGTTTGTTTGTTTGTTATAATGTGTTACTGGCAGGAAAAACTCCAAGCCAGATCAGTTCTCTTCCTCCCAAGTTCAAATCCTATTGCCTGAGGAACTATAATGATATTGTATAGAGTAATATTCCATACAGCTCTTTGTGTATCAAAAATCTCCTGTGAAAGTTAATACAGAAGTGGACAGCAAACATGATGATATGAGATATCATTCCCTGAGTGCTGGGACAAACCTGAGCTAGCTGTTTGCTTATCCATTACAATGTCAGGTGAAGGGAAGACTAATATGGACATAGATACGTTAAAAATGTAAATTTTTAAAGTTATTGTTTGCAGAGAAACAGGAAAGTATCTTCAGTTTCTGATTTCTACATGCATCGTTCCTGCCGTGGAAGCATGGCACGCTCCAACCTGTATCCCTGATTGGCTGAAATCTTCAGATTGAGCCTTGGCTGACTGCATGTAGGTCTTTCAACAATGGGATTTAACATTCTGACCTAACATTTAATGTATTAATCCTAATTTTATGCTGATACTAAGACTCTGTGCTGTATTAAATCAACCCAGGTTAATTCGAAATTACGTCTCTCCCACCCACTATCAATAGGTCCACTGTTTGGTTCACCAGAACTGACCACCCACTTTTATGAGAATCTGCAGTGAATTAGAAAATCTGTCATTGCTGGAGGAGCCGGACAGCTAGGATACAGCCTGTCATTCCTTCCATACAATACACGCCCTTTGTCTGCTATCTCCTGAGCTAACCTGACATAACTCAGCCTCCCTGTCAATGGCATCTTTATTCTCTCCCAAGGAATGCTTCGTTCACCAGCGTTATTAAGAAATTTCTGGACAATGTTTAGTGGCTGCGCAATCATCCAAGGTTCTATTAAAAAACCATCTGGGTAATTAATAGCACATTTGTTCTCAGCCTCCTCCCAATTTGTCCATTAGTGGAATAAAAGCACAGGACAAAGGGTAATGTGGCTCAGTTATATTTTACAAGAATTCTTCAGGAAGTTGAAAACACATGATAGTTTTCCAAAGATGCATATGTTTATGGGCTCTCTACGAGAGCTGCAAAACTGCACAGGCCAGAGGCTCTCAACCAGGCCTCTCCCCTGTCAATAGCAGATCAGTTATTGGCTGTGGGCTGCCCTGCGCTCATGGTCTCCAGCCTGACACGGGGAGGGCGTGTGAATCATCTCCTTCATCTCCATTCAGTTGCAGCTGATAAAACCGGTTCCAAGATCCATGTCAGGGCACCACATCAAACACGGCATGAATGACTTTTATACTCTTTTACCTGATATTTCAAGGCTTTTCTGAGGTTTCTTTTTAACGTCTCTTCTTGAAAGCAGAATTACAGCCTCAGGCTGCACTCTCTGAGGTGGTTTTAGTATTTTCTTTTAATTTGCTCTTTCTTTTTCTCCTTCCTTGAAAGTACCTGAAGAAGCAACACTTTGAGATTTCAGAACTTTGTTGATAAAATTAAGAAATACTCATCTTAAGCTGCTGGTATTTTAGTCCTTTTACTAGTTTTTTAAACTCCCATGAGCTCCTAAAGACCTCTGTTTCAGCAGCAGAGATCTCTCTTTTATCACAGACAACTAAAGCTAATGTTTGTGTCTATTCAGTTATAATCAGTGTGAGGCCAGAGCTGGTATAAACACAGTGATGAGCTCAATAAGGACTGTGATGATTTATACCATGACTGCATCTCGCCTCTTAAGAAAATGGGCCTGAAATTCAGCAGCCAGAGAGATTTTTCATATTAACTCCATTGAAAAAAAGTTGGATTGTGGATGAAGTGTGATTTTTCATTAAAAAAACCTCTGCTTTCAGTAGAAAATTTTTTTTCTTGGGGTTGAAAACTGAAATTTCTGAAAAACAAGGCTTATTTATTTGCCTATATTGCCTCAGAGACTCATGGGGATTATATTTCTGTTGTTTTATGTGTCTGAGTGGGCTGTGCACTGCAGGGAAAAGGCAGCTTTTAAAAGGATCATGACATGACGTTGTCATGGCTCACCATTTCATGGAGGTTGCAGCACAGAGAGCCTGTCTAGCTAGTGTATTATGTCCATGATTTGCACATGTTGTCCAGTCTACAGAGCACCATGACAGTGTTTCAGAAACCACCAGCCTCCACTTTTCTTGATTTTGATTTTAGTTTTCTTGAGGTGAGGATGCTGGTTTTCTCTATTGTTTTGTTTTGTTGGTTTTAGTTTAAGCCAATTTCCTGGGAGGTGCAGCCACTCTGTTGTTTGAGTGTTTTTGGATCATGCTTTCCTTTCTTTGTTTTGCATGCTAAATGCAACTCCTTTGTCTTGTTTTTTGGTGGATAATTATGGATCAATAACAAGGACTGTGTGAAATTACCATTTTCACCATATCTGGTGAATTATTGCAGCTAATGGGATTTCCACCCAGGTGGCAAGGAGCCATTCTTATTAATTCTTTTCTCTGAAGAGTGAACAGAGTTGTTTATTTATTACTTTGTTTGCAAAACAGTTTTCTATTAAAAAATAGAAAAGCATTCCTGTTTTATATTCAGCTGTAGCTCAGGAGGTAAAAGACTAAGTCCCATAGACAGCTTTTTCACACCTTTGTGGAGAGTGTTGGGATTTCAGTCTGGATTGGAGCCAAAGCAAAGAGAGTGTAGAGCACAGAAGCAACACAACACACATGCAGTTGGTTTTTGATTTACTTTGCACTCCAAAGCTTCCCCTTACACTTGTATGAAGGACCTCTTCCCACAGCAGTATAAATATTTGTTGACACTTCACAGCCTCAAGTGCCTGTAAGAACATTGTGTTTATAAAGTAAGTGCTCTGTAAATACTCAAAGGATTTAAGGTTGGTATGTCTGACTGTGCAGCACCCATATTTAAGCTTTGTTGGCATGCTGTAGACCTACTAACTTAAGCAGTGCTCTTAGTAAAGGTCACCAAAGCCCTTCAAGTTTATCTTTCATTCTGAGAGTAAGCTCATTAAAATTAACAATGCAGTTGTAATTCTGTGGATTCCAGTGGACCTGCAGCTGCCTGTCTATTGTCACACCAGCCAGCAGGCTTGCTAAGGTTTTTTGGCATGGCATGGCTTCTCCTAGAGAAAATGTTCCTTAATACCTCTGTTCTGTACATCACACTGATATACTCCTCAGTGCCTCTCTGGGTGATATTCCTGTTGCAGGTGCTGTAAAGAGCAGAGCAACTCACCCCACACAGGACCCTGGGAACCTGAGCATATCTTGTGACTTCCTTGTGTGAAAGCATGGCACATTTCTTCATATATTCTAAACTAAAAGAGGCAAGAAGACCTTGTGGAGGAAGAAAGGACAGTGGTACCAATGAATCATGTTAAAAGTCTAAAATCACGTAGGTGCAAGGCACATGTAGTAGAGTTGAGAAAGATTTCCACCACAGTCCCCCAGCTCACAGCTTCCACAGATCCCAGACATTACATTCACAGCCTCAGGAAGCTTCTGGGCAGTCAGTCTCTTCAGAATTGCCAATGACACTCAATTATCAGCTGCACGTGTCCAATTTATATCTGCATTAGCCTGTACAAGAGAAGCCTGTTGCCTTAGAATAGTGCCTAAGCCTATGCTTGTGTTGTAAAAACCCATCATCTCTGAATCCATAAATGATGGTGGTTGTATGTGTTTCTTACACAAAATGACTGAACCCATTTTGTCTAAAATTTTGCATCCTATTATTTTTGTTCACATTTTCCCTTTGGGTTTTGGTTTTTCTTTGGCTCTCATATGAAGGATTACTTCCAAGGAAATTACAGAAGCGTTTTTTTCATCAGGATCAACTGAGATGCAAAAAGCAATTTTAAGTCCTGTTTTAGACTCTTGTTCAAAGTTTACTGATGTTGAAGTGTTACTTAACTTCCCCAGCTTGACCTACAAGCTCAGACAGAAGACTTTTGATAGAAACTGGAATTCCTCTGGTTCAGAGGTGAGACAGGGTGTGTTTCACTGAGGAGAGTGGGGCATTTCTTGTGTGTCTTGGCTGAAGTGACTTGAAGAAATTGGCTCGCTTGCACCTGAGGTTTTTAACCGAACTCAGGAACTTTTCATTGCATGGGTGCATTAGCTCAAGACAAAAAATGACTGGTTTTGCAGATCATATAACAGGATATTTTCATTCCATTACCTCTGTTTTACTTGCACCTTCCTTTTTCACAAGAACAGAGAATTTTGTCTTTGCTTTTATTTGTGAGACTATCTGTATACTGAAAGAAGACTGACTGATCCTAAGCTACTTACAGAGGATATTTTTGTCCCATTGACTTTCTGACAAATGAGAGCTGCCTTCTATAAAACTTAAAAGCAGTGCAAGCTGAACAGTTTCTGACCTGTACTTGACCTACTCAGCTTCATCTGCTCTTGACAGACTTTTCAACAGCAAGCTCACAAAACTCTCTACTCTTTTTTTTACATTACTCTTGGATAAAGCTGTTAGGTTTTTTTTTGCATTGCTATTTGTTTCATTGAAGTTTGTGTTTCACTACTTCTACTCATTCTTTCCTCCTCAGATTCAGCTTGTAAGAAAAGCATAGAGAATTTTTATTTACTATTCTTAGCAGAGTGCATTTCCAAACTCTGTGAGTGTGCTGAGAGCTACACGTGGAAGGAGTGAACAATTTAGGAAAAAACCCCTCTAGTCACTTCATAGAAAAAAATACTTTAGCTGAATATGTACAGAAATCTGCATATGGTGGCCTAAAAATGCTCCCTGGGGAACTCAGCCATGTATGGAGGTGGTTGAACTGAGAAGGAAAAAACACCACAATTTCCTCTCAAGTTTTCTCTATGTATCTCAAAACAAAGTGTTTCATAGTCAACAAAATTTCATCTTAAGTAGTTCAATTTTTAGTATTTTGAGTTCAGTTTTCTGACATATTAAGTATATCCTGTGAGATGCTGAATATGAAACCAGTAGGATTTAAGCACTAAGGATTTCCTGGAAAGTTTTTCAGTGACTTCAGAAGTATAAGTAAAGTTGAAGTCTTTTTTCTTCATTGTCCTGTTCACCAAAAAAGAACCATGTTAGGCTGAGATGATTAAGTTATTACTTTTGTTTACTTTCCATTCTTTTTCAGTTTACGTGGATTCATTTTTCTTGATATGATATGATTTTGCATAGAAAAATATAAATGTGAATTTATATCTTTTGCTTTATACAGATAATTAAAAATTTGGTACAACAGATTATATGGAGCCACTGAAGAAAATACTGTGCACTTGAGAACACTCTTATTTGCACAATAAGACAGCAACAAAATTTGCCATGCTGTACCAGATCTCTGTAATAACTTCTTCCAATGATTAAAGGCAAAAATCTGCTGTATAGAAATCAACACGGTTTGTTCCCGTTAAGGTAAGGTCATTAGAAAACACAGGACAGAAGCATATGGACTACATTCAAACAAATAGATTAGGGACTAAATTAATAGTATAGATCTACATTGCCTTGTTCTACACTCATGAAATTCAGTGCTTGAATGAAATACACAAAGAAATCAAGAGATTTGTGCATCTATTGTTTCAAGGAATTTTAACTATTTGGATGAAGTATATTATCTTGTAGTTCCTGCTTGTGCTTTATGTACTTTTCCTACTCTCCATGGAAGAGATGGTCTCTGATCAAAGGCACTAAAATGACATCAAAGTAACATTTCTAAAGAATTCTCTATAAAGGAGAAAGGAAAAAAGAAACTCATGCCTGTCTTACTCTTCCTTCGTCCTCTCTGGGACAACAAAATCTGCCTTGCAGCTTGTCCAGTGGCAGACTGCAAATGCCTTCTAGGCACAAATACAATTGTCTTTTCCTTAAGATAAATAGTAAATTTGAAAATATGTTTTTCTAATCCATCTTCAGTAGTTTTCCTGTTGATACAATGCCTCTCTTGCACAAGTATTCTAGAGACATCAGTGCAATGAATCATATGCTGAAACTCAACATAAGAAGAGCCATCATCCCTGATGATGCCATCATGCAAGTCTCAGTAGGTGTAGTGTGGGATGTTCAGTTGTGTGTAGAAACAGAAAATACTATGGTTATGGCCTGTTCACCAGCCAAAGATTTACAGTTTTTGCCTATGTTCCATGAAGTTTGTTGGCAGAAAAGGTAGGAGTACAGGGAGACCTGGAATTCAGGAGTCTGAGATGATAACTGAGTTAGATTTGTAAATAGCAAACAGATGATGATGAAGAAATTTTTTTGTTGACTGATGATGAAAGCCAACTGAAAAGTGCAAAGATTAAATAATAATGTGTCTGGAAGACATACATTGTAATTAATCTACTTGTCCTGTTCATTTACATTCCTTCTACTGAAGGGCCTTTGCCAGAATGTAGTAATCAAGGAAAGGACATAGTTAATTCCCCATATCCCTACAGATTGATTTCCTGATTAAAAGTTTACATTTTCAAGCTGACCTCTACTTGAGTAAGGTTGTTGAAAACACTTTACTGCATTCGTTATTTCTGTTTTGCAACGCACTATAGTTTTTAATGTCAATTGTTAAAAAAAATCAAGGATGTTATTCCCAAACCAGTTATATGAAAATTACTAAAAACATTCAGATGATTTTCTGGTTTTGAGCTTTCCTATATGGTCTTATTATTGATTTTGTGTTTCTGAGTCTGAAAAATTCAGACTTTGGTGCATATATAAAAATATGCTCTTCCCATTCAATAGAAGACTTTATTTTTGTACCCGGAGACTCTGAGATGAGATATGTAACTCCCATAATCTATCAATTTTCCTTTAGTTTCTTCTGCTTCTCTTCGTATTCTTCCTTGCTGTGATCCAAGTCTCCTGTTCCCATCTGATCCCTATTTGATCTAGCACCACATTTTCTTTCAGAACCTCCTAGCCTCTCTCACTCACACCATTTACCTTTTCAGTGTGCCCCTGGTCCTTGGGATTTTCCTTGGTTGTATCCTTATGTCCCCTTCAGCAATTTCCTCAATCTAGGTAGTTATGAATCTTTTTACATCAAGAAATTCATCCTGCTTTCAAAGAGAAAAAATCCCTTTCCTAATGCTGTAAATATGAGCTCATGGTTCTAGAAATTATTTTAATGATTTTCAATTTCTCTCTTGCTTCTCAGGATACTTGTCAGCTCAAAAGTATAACATGGATGACACATGGCTTCTGTACAAGTGATGCTAACACCTTCTGCTGCAAGTCCTAATTATTTCAGATGAATTGCCATAGAAGAATCTGCACACACAGAAAAATCCAAGAATCAGAATCTTGTCCCTCTCCATGTAATTTCTGTGGAAAAGTTTGTCCAGTTGGCAAGCCTGAAGTCTATTTCAGATGTGCAGTTCACTGAAGAAAATAGACTTCCCTAAGTATTATATGTCTGGTTGGAAAAAAATCTGCTTGCTTGCTTATGTTTGGTTTATTAGCTTGGGACTCTTATGCAACCATTTCTTCATGTTTCTGTTTTTCTTTTTCCTAAAGTATCCTGGACGTTGAGCTGCTTCCTCATCCCTCCTTTAATTCATGATGCCTTGGAGTATAGACAGCTTTTCTGATGATAAAGATGGCAGATTTAGTGCTGGTATGAATGAAGAATCTGTAGCAGGACTGTGCTTTCTGATCTAACATAAAATTGTTCCTGAAAATTATTGCCTTGAGAGATGAAACAACAACAACAAAAAAGTAATTGGAAAGATCCCTTTTTCCAGGGGGTTCCTCATGATCTCCATATTGTTGTACAGTTCCTTCAAGGTTATCTGTTTCCACAGATTTATTTGGAAAGGCAGAGGGAAAGGATAGGTGAGGTTAAATGCTAGGGTATTTGAAGATGTGTGATTATAGTTTCAGATGCTAGTCTTGTGTGTAAGGTTTCCCTCAGTAGTCTGTAGAAGCTCTGTATAAATCACTTAAGAAATATGTTGGATATTGGGGACTGAAGTGCAGAAGCTGTCCACAGCTCTGTGCATGTGCAACTATAACAGAAGTTTCAAAGTGAAAAACACAACTGCAGCCAGGAAAGTAAAAGGATATTTTACATATCTGAGCAGGTTTACCTTTGGCAGCTAAAGGGCTTCAGAAAACCTGTTATACCTAGAATATGGAATTGAGTACTCTTAATATGAGACAAGGTATCAATCTTGGGGTAGAAATACCTATTTTCTTCTGTGTCTTGAAATGTATACTTGTTTGAACATCAGCATGGATTGCTGTCATATACTGGACTGCTTTTACCATAGCTCACTAACATAACATAAATCAC
>VZTR01007153.1:308405-405016 GCA_013400775.1 Chaetops frenatus | reverse complement strand
ACTGATGACAGTATATTGAATGTGGATTTAAGACCAAATGCTCTGTTGAAGGAAATGGACAAAAGTTCTTTGATTTCACTAGAGCATTAATCACTTCAATTGGCAGAGGGAACAGGACCTTGTCTTAGATGATTCTTTGAAAAATTCACAAGTGACATGGATTATTAAAGGGAATTAAAATTCTTGAATACAGCAGCCATTTCAATTCATGTCCTCCTAACATTTAAGAACATATAAAAACTGTCCCATGGAGAAACAGGACTATCTAGTGTTATATCCCTGTTTAATGTTACATCCTGTGTTAAATAAGCATTCACTGTGATTTGTGTACTAGAAGACGTATATGTCCACTACGACTTTTGAAAGATCCTCCTAGCAATGGATCTATACACAATTCAGTGATTCTTAGCAGGTTGTGGTGTATTTCAGAGTCATCTCACATCTTTTTTCTTGCTTTAGACCACCAAATCCCAACCACTGAGGTGTGTTTTACTTGACAAGCATAAAGTTGTTAGAGATGAAGCATGTCACTGAGCCCAAGATAATATGCCTAATAAATACAAAAGATATTACCAAAACCCAAAGGTATTACTCTTAAAGTGCAATTTGCAGCTGCAGATGCTGACTTGGGCCTTGAATTTTGTTGTTGCCCATTCTGCAGCTATCCTTGCATCCAACAGCTGGAGCAGCCATAAGCAAACACACAGCATGGGGTCAGAGCTCATGTCAGCTGATAAAAACCATTGCTGAAAATCAATTCAGTTGAGAGCATCTGCCTGGCTCTTCACAGCAGTTGATCCCTCACCACTTTGCAGGAGCAAAGACCCAACTACACACAGTTTCTTAAGTCTTCACTGCAATGTCCAAGGATGCCTACATTCTTGTCAGCTCAGTGGAAGGTACATTATTCTAATAGTTTTCTTATTAGTAGAAGGTGGAAAGAAAATTCACATTTAACTTTCCATGCTCACATTGGAGAACCACTACACTTACTAAGTTGCAGAGGCTTTTGCATTCACCTACTGCCATGGTATAAAAATTATCTCTATATTTTCACAAGTCTGATTTGTTTTTTGCCATATATCTCAAAAATATCTCATTGGTATCATGTCTTCTGCATTGCTCTTGTAGAGCATCCCATGTGTGCCATCTTTCTCTTTTGCTTCCTCCCTATTTCAGGAAACTTAGACAGGCTTCTTTCAGCACATGTAATATGCTAACAACACAGAAATGTCATTTGGAAGCAGAGGTCCCCTCCAGCAATGTATCTATCATACCAAATCCAAAAAACAGAGTGTAATTAGCACTCTTCCTGATCTCACTTGCCCTCCTGGCTTGACTCTCCATATATTATATCTGAACCAGGACCCACCTTCTATCACCAGCTTTAAATCCTAGGAACATATAAGGTCTTTGGACAGTATATTTCTCAGGTAACATGAAGTACTCTGAACCCAGCACAAGTTTCTTCAAGATCCACTGCACTAGCTTAGTTGTTGCTATTTTAGACTGGCTATTTCTGTTTTAGAAGAATTTATAAGAAAGTTATCAACTCCAAACTGTTGGAAAATCCTGGTTTCCTTCAGACTCAAATTGATTTCATTACAAAAGTTCAAAATTTATGATGCAAAATCCCAAGAGTTTTATAAATAAATAAGTGATGATTCCTTCATCTGTTTATTCTTGATTTGGTAGAGATATGCTATGAGTAAATCTCAGAGAGAGTCTTCAAAACCAGAAAGGTTTGAATGACATTGTTTCTTTTAAATAAAAGTTGTGTGTTCCAAATAATCATCTGATCTAGCTGGAGCAGGGCACTGTAAAAAGGGACACAGGCTGTCATGAAGAAAAAAAAATTGATAACTGCATAGTAAATGAAAACACTACTTGAACTGATTTTGGATGGGGAAGAAGCTGATTAATCTGAATATCACTTTTCACTCATTAATAATTGATTATTTATGCATTTAGAGTATCCTTACTTTAAGTAACAGTATTTTAAATAATGAGAACTATTCATTTAGTCGAAAACTGTGACTAAATGTTTTTTCCAGTACACAAAGCCTGTGTTTTCTAATTTTTTATAGTATAAGGAGCTCTTTCCACTTTTGTAACACATTGAAACATGTGTCAAAATCCTTTATCATCCATTTTCAGTTTTCTGCAAAAGAGTTACTTTCAATTACAGGTCCTCAAAATACTGCAAAGAGGTCATTTATTGGTGATGAGTTTTTGTATCTCAACTAAGTAGTAAGACACTGTTCAAAGGAACAGTGTGATGCCATTTCCTCTGGTTGCTTATTGCATTTCTTTAGTTGGCCATGTCTTTCTTCACATCACAGAATCATGGTCATCATCAAATTATTTAGATTGGGACCTTAAAGATCTGGTTCCAACCCCTCTGCCATGAGCAGGGACACCTTTCACTAGGCCTGGTTTCTCTAAGCCCCATCCAGAAAGGCCTTGAAGACTTCCAGGGATGGGACATCAACAACTTCTCTCAGCAACCTGTTTTGGTGCCTCATCAACCTCACAATAAAGAAATTCTTTCTCATATCTCATCTAGACCTACTCTCTTTCAGTTTGAAGCCACTGACCCTTGTCTTATCACTGCTTGTCCTTGTAAAAAGTCTCTCTCCATCTTTGTACCTACTTGTCACTTATCTTTTTTTATGGTGCAGTTAGAACTACACTGCTTCTTTTTTAGTGTTTTAAGATATGTGATGATATATTTCAAAGAGGGTTTTAGGTGGAAAACCTTCAGTACTTGGCCTGTTACAAGCTTCCTCCTCTAAGGTCCCCTTAGTCTGAAGACTGAAGTGCAGTGTGCATCTTAGAGATGTATTTTTACGATGTACTAAATCAGCGTTTACAAAAGGAGATCTTACTCTGTACCTGCAGTACAGAAAGATCCTGGTACAGCACTGCAGATGGTTTTACATTTTTTACATGTATGTAAGACCTAACTTTTAACTGTTGCAGGTGCTGGGATGGAGAAGATAGCTCCTCACATCTCAAAATGTTGTATTCAATTTATTTCCTACTTCACACCCTGATTACTTGTTTTGCGTGGAGTCTCCTTTTACTAACTTTTATTGGGATAAAATAATTTTTATTATGAATGTGCTTAAGTAAACCTGTTCTGAGCATGAGAAAAATCTCTATTCAGAGTCAAGCTTTCTAAATTTGAGAGTGCTCAGACTAGGGATTTGGCTTTCTGCCCACTTCTAGGGTATACAGTAGTATTTATCCACAAAAGCTTTTTGCCAAACTTCTTTTGCAGTATTTTATCTTTAAAGCAAAGCTTCTGTGTTTTAGAAGCAGCATTTTCCATAAGTTTTTTCATCTGTGAGATGTAAAAGATTGACTGAAAAAGAAAAGAAGCATCACAAAAGTTATAGAACAGAGAAAATTACCTTTTTAGAGAAGGAACTGTTATACATAAGGCTGCTCTGAGTCAAAATTTGTAATTTCCTACATAAAATAAGTAAAGTTTCCCCCTTTCTTACTTTATGTTCTGTCATACCCACTGTTGTCTCTCCAATACTACTGGAAAGATCTCACTGGGCACTGTGGTTGCTAGAGAACAGCCTCCTCTTCCTAAAATACATCCTGGATCACTTTAAAGTGCATCATGCAATCAAAAATAGATGTGCTTTACTCTGTGCTTGTAGATTTTTCCATTTAAAAGAAAAAATGTTGCTGCATGCAAGCACGCTCAAAGTCAGAGACCAAAAAGCCTGGCTCATGTTGTGAGAACCCTTGAGGTAAATAGTTGTTATTTTTAAACAGACCTGTCCTTCATGGAGACTGCTGAATTCCCAAAGAAAACTCATTAAAAACTCTGCCAAAGCTTTTCAAAGACCTCTAGCTGCTTCCTGAGTCACCTCAGGCTCAGCTAACACCCAGGGCAATATCTGTCTCTCTAGCAGATTTGTAAAAAGCATCACTCCTTGGCTTATTCACTGCTGATCACAAGATTGAGTATCAAAAATAAGAAACTGCTCCAACAGACTCTGTGTGCTGATATCTAAACACCAGAAAAGTGAATTTGACTTTCATATAGCTGAAAAGTTTAAAAATCTTTGAGTTAAGCCATTTAAAAATGCTGTGAGTAGACCAGGCAGAATTCACTAGTTACATATAAAAACCACAACTAGTGAAATTGAAGAGCATTTCCTCTTTCTTCTCTCCACAGATCCTGCTGTTTCCATTCCACAGAGATGTAGACCAACGGTGGAGTAGTGGGCCAACAAAGAGGTCTTTGGTAGTATGGGTTTAGGAAAAAACATCAAAACCTCTATTAATAATCCTGTTTGTTTCAGCTCATTTCTTCTGAAGTCAGAAGTTAGTAGGAGATCCAAGGAGCTGGCTTAGAGAGCCTTTAAAGGTTTAAACATTCCCCAAATTTCTTTAATTGGGTCAACTTCATTCTGTTTTCAGTCAGAAAGAAACCAAACGAAAGCAGAACATGGAAATGACTAGAGACCAATGTGGAAACAATAGACTGAGGATGACAGAGGCATGAATTTCAGAAGTGATGGTGAAAGACTTAACATCTTTTAGTTGCCCCCACTGTGCCAAAAGAATAAATAAAAAAAAAAGCCAAACAAAAACCTAAAAAACCCCCAAAACACAACCAAAAAACTCCACCCAAACACCAAACGCTGAAAGAAGCTACTGGAATAAATGAGGTGTGAGAGGTAAGTTCCTGACAATATTTTATGTTCAAATTTTCTGCTCATATGCTAAAGTTTATAACACCACACATCTGTCTTTGGATAATGGGGAACATAAAGTGTACACTGAATACTAACAGAGCCAGGTTAGTTTATTTTCAATATTATTTGAGACTGTTCTTGTTCAAAAGTAAGTATCAGTGACTACCCTTCCTGCAAGTTTTATCCTTTCTTCCTTTTCTACTTAAAATGAATGCACTTTAAAGTCTTGCCTTCTAATTTCTTCAATATTATCATATTAAAAAATGTATGCTAAGAAATTTATATTCTTTACTACTATGAATAGCAAACTGGTAATATTTATTATCTGATATATTTGTTATTTTGTCCATCTGCTCTTGCACATATACACTAGCCATAAAAATAATATAAATTCTCCAAGGTGAATGGAAGATTTTAAAGCCTGCTTACTCTCATACACATTTAAAAACATATTTATTTTCAACATTCCAAATATAAAAATGCTAATTAAAATACAGTCTGCAAAAACACAACTGGCAAGGCGGCAATGACAAGCAGAACGAAGTGGGAAAAAGGTTACAATGAGATTAAATATTGCATAAGAAAGAGAAGGGGGAAAAGTATTTGTAAGTGCCAAAATACCTGCCAAATAACAGGCTATTCTTCAGCCTTGTTGAATTTGAACCATTTCCCATTGTATCACATCATCCATTTTTGGGCCACCTATAAGTTTCAAGCTGGCTTGTTAAAGTAAAACACATAACAACAACTCAGTAAAAAAGAGTAATTCCCTGGAATAATTTTCAATTTCTTCCCTTTCCTTTTCCCTTTGCTGCTCTTCTTTAGAAAACAGGGGGGAAAAAAATGTAGAGCCATGCTTTCCATCAGAATGCTTAGCAATGAATATCAGGTTTTAAAGACCTGTCACCTGCATTTCTTTTTTCGGTTCACCAAGTCATATTTACTGCAGTAGTTGCAATAGTTGCCATTAGAAGCCCAAAAAATTGTGGTAGAATCAGATTGCTGACCACTAAGCCCATAGGCTGCATGGAGGGCTGAAGGCTGAAATTTTTATTACTAGCAAAACTTCGTATCTTCTAAAGTATTGTTGTTGATGATATAAATTATCATTCAGCATTTATGGTGGACAAAAGGATTATTTCTGTGGCTTGCTCCTGCTATTCCTTTCATCCTTGTTTGAGTCTTTATGTATTACCCTAGTGATGGCACTGGAAGCTGAACTACTTTCACTTCCAAATGCTGTGGGCTGCAGGTAATTCACCAAAACACTGAAAAAGATTAAATGCTGGGAATCATGCACATAGGAAAATAAAGAACAAAATTCCCTTGTTTGGAGCTTGTAATTATCTCTCCTTCAATAGGTGTTCACTTGATTGTTATTCTGCGCTGGTACAGGGCTTTTTGAGAGGTCTGGCAGCACTGTGCTAGAAGCTACAGAGAAGTGTCATTCTTAGGTTCTGACTGTAGCAACAGGGTTGTAGGGCAAACTGGGGCAGAGAAAGCATGGGAGGGAATGGGGTCTTGCACCAATATCACAAATATTGCAGCTCCTGAGAGCTGGTCTTGCTCTTATCTGGAGGCATGACTGCATGACAGAGGCTCGGCTCAGAGCCATAAAAGCCTTCACACGTGTTTGGGGCATGCACTGAAGGGGGAACCAATGCTCAGCACTGCTGCTGTGATCTCCCAGCTGCACAGCCTGGATGCACATCGTTCCTAGATAGCTCCCAACCTGCCCAGATATTGTCCACCTGTAATTTAATATATGCTTGAGTGAGAGATGAGTTTTCAGGAGGGACTTTAAGGAGGGGAAATGTTACAAGGCTTGAAGAGACTTTCAAGGCATGGGGTCTGGCACTGGCCCTCTGGTTCATTGCTCTTTGTACCTCCAGCACTTATGCAGACAGCCTGGAACAAGGAGATGGAGACTGTTTTTGTCAGATAAAGCAAAGATATGTATCAGTGGATCAATGGGGCTGTCTTTTTAACAGCAGCTCCTGGCTACTGTTCCACCAGCCCTGTACTGAAATTGCTCACAGCCTTTGCACCTCGATGGCGTTTCCTGAGCAGCAGAAATTCAGCAGAGCTCACCTTCAAACATGCTTGTGCCAGCACAGGGACACATAGCTGCAAAAGAATTGGCATCAAGGGAAAAGGGGCAGCTGTCCACTCTAGAAAATACTGACTTTGGGACTTACAATCACTGTAAGGTGTTGCAAATCCAGTGGCACATCTTGGCCTTACTCTTGCAGTCTCAAATGGGCCAGTGCCTTTAGGGGGAAAAAAAATCAAACACTCCCAAGCATATATAACTTTTGTTGGCTTAGTAATTGCTAAGTTTTTTTGAGCCAAGAGCAATCATTCTTCATAATGGAGCACCTGTCTGGTTACTATTAGTATTCTTTTGTTTTGTTTTGTTTTGTTTTGTTTTGGTTTGGTTTGGTTTGGTTTGGTTTGGTTTGGTTTGGTTTGGTTTTTTCCAACCAGAGAAGTGTTTGCATGGCAAGTGGCATGTAAAAGAGATATGAATCAAAGGGAGTAAAGGAAAGGTGTACCTATGCAATTCTTCACAACACTGAAATGAAATATCTAAGCACGGCTTTCTTAAAATTTATATTTGTCCAACTGTGTCACACAACTTTACGGCTGTAACCCGTCCAAATAAAGTCTACTGCTGTCTCTTACATCAAAATTTTTGATCGTTCCTTTATTCCCTCAATTTATGAGCTGCTTCCTGCAGCTTATGAACACTTTCAAAGACCAAAGGAGCAGAAAAGCATGCATATTTGTCCCACTTACAGAACCAGAGCAGTAGGGTCACTACCTTACTGCACTGTTTGGGAGACAGTCCCACATTCTGATTTCCTAGCTCCAGAAATGGATCTCCAAATATTACCCCTAATCATTGGCAGTTCACTGGATTGTTGTATGTGTATTAATGTCAAAAAAGCAAAGTTAAATAAGCACAGGAATTCCATATTTGCTCCATTGTTTCATTTACCAATTTGATATTTATAATTTAAAACATCATATATATTCTGGAATGTTGCAATTTTTTTTTTTACTAACTTGTTTAGACCAGGAAAAACTAGAGCTTGGGCTTCAGATTGGGAAAAGATGATGTCCAGCTCAGGTTAATCCATTTTTAGAAGAAAATCTCCTGCTTTACCTAAACTTAAAAGAAAGCTACAAGATATTGGAAAAACCTTTCTCAAATTATCAAAAGATATTTTCCTGTACTGTTTCTTGTTTCATGGAACCATGATGTAGCAATGACAGTATTTTGTTAATTTAACTTTTTACTTTGAATACAGTACTTTTATTAATAATATGCAATTGTTTGGGGGAAAAAAGTTAAGAAAGAAAATTTTTAGTTTTTACTAAAGCCATAAAAAATAATATAGTTTCTGCATTTCATTTAAAGTTATTGTGTAAATTGAAACACTCTGGGAAATTCTTACTTACAATACCTTAAATGCTTATTAGTCATCCTTCTACAAAACACTGGGGTGGAGGTCAGGTAGTTTCAATATTTTCCGTATTTGAATATTGCCATGAGAGTTCAGGGCTGAGATCTTAATTTATGGAACTTTGTGGAAAAAGGCAATTTTCCAAAATATTAGTATAAATTCCAATTTAACAACTGGCAACTCAGCATTGCAGGCTATATTAACAATATACAAAGCACAGTAATCTGAGGAAAAATGTTATAGGTTTTAAATTACCAATTCTTGTCGAGGCAGTGTAAGATTTGTACTAAGACAAAACTAGAACCCTTATATTTTAGATAGTGAATATCAATTTACATTGTCTTACTTGGTTCTGTCTTTCAAAAGTAATATCACCAGTTTGAGATAAGATTAATATCCATGCAGCCATTGGATTTCAAAACTTTGCTATAGGCAAGTAGCTATTTAATACTAAATTAAGCAGGATTATTTTGGGAATATGAATTATAGCATGTGGGGTCAAGAGCAAGAGAATGTGAATTTGAACTCTGCTTCTGGAGTTAGAAGTCAGGAAGAAAATGGAATCGGGGTTTGGTATGAAGCATTAATGCCTCAATGGTTTTTAAAACAGTAAATGGAGATTTTTAGTTCTTGGATGGACTTTGCCTGTTGTGTTAAAGCAATTTACCCCCACGCACCATGCTCTACATTGTCACTCGATGCATCCTTATTACTTCTCCAGGTATTAAAGCTGTACGATATGTTTTCATTTCATTAATCTTCTCTCTGGGGGCAGTGATGAGTTCATCCAACTCTCTATTCTCAAGACTGAAAATTCTTTTCAATTAAAAAATCATCTCCACAGATGGTACCAGCATTAGCAGCAGCCCATTCTGTCTACAACAACAAATATTGAGATATTTCAGGAATTAGCCTATAAATCACTGGACATGGAATGATCTGCAGGATTAAAAAAAAAAAAAAAAAGGAAATAAAAGGGCTACCAAAAGTTAAGATGATGAGAATCTGGGCCATATGGTTTATTGTGTCTTCGATGTATCAGTTTCATCACTGTGTCTGGAGAATTTAATTGCATGTTAAGGTGAAATATAGTGAAAAATTTAACAAAGCTATTAACTATAAATATGTTATCCAAAACATTAGGATCACAAAGGTGATAATAGAAATGGTTTAAAGTCAAGGAAAATTCTCTGTTAAAGGGGATTAAAGGGGCCATTTATTGAATAGGATGGATTTCTTCCAACCCCCTATGTGCAGAAAGCATGCAATGCGTGAATAATTCATCCAGAAATTCTATCGTGAAGTTGTATCAGTTTCCACAGTAAAACCTGGCTGTGGAGGAGGAAAATACATCAACATCTGTGACAGGCCCTATGAAGAGACAGTTGCAAAGCCTTTCAGGCACCAGGAGCAAACCAAAATATAATAAATTCACCAAGTGTCAGATTTGTGTCGGCTGAGTAATGACACCATATGTCTGGGTTGCCGTGTCACCGCAGGCTCCGCCACAGAGCAGCCCCCACGCCTCCCGATCCCAGTAACCCCCTCCCCACCCCGGCACGGCTTTATAAAGTCTGCGTCGGCAGGGGAAGTGCTCCAGCTACCGTTTCCCACCCAGAAGATGGATAGAGATCCACTTGACAAATACGGTTCGTGGCCGGTCTTCTAAATCAGCGCTGAACCACGTCTCTTTATGCCCACCCCAAGCTAGGTGAAATGGTCACTTCCAGTCCAACGCCAGCTCTCTAATTTATTGTCTGATGAAACAGAGGCATGCAATCCCACAAGGATGGTTAGCATTCCAGAAGGGGCAGGCTTTTCTCAGCCCGAGGGGCATGAAACAAAGCTTAAAACCCGCAGTCAGAGCCGACTGACTGGGCTGGTGGCAAAGCACGGCTACCCCGCAGGAGAGGCTCTTTCTTGGATGGAGAGATCATCCCTGCAGTGAATAAAGCCAATAAATTCTGGTCTGGTGCTCGTGCCCCAGGAAAAGGTGCTGACTGCACTGTTCCTAGTGTCTGATCCCTGCTAGCAACTGCTAGACAAATAAAACAGGGGAAAGGGAAAGGAAGGGGCAGGGAGGGTGGAGGGAACTGCAAGCTTTAGGGGTTAAATTCAGTTTGCTCTACGTTGAAAAACAGGGACAAAGGGACAAGTCTCGGTATTTCCCTGAACTGTCTGTGCTGACAGGTGAGATCAGTCCAGAGATCCATATTTGACTAAAATTCCTGGAAAAGCACCTGAACTTCTCTCCAAGTTCCACTTAAAACCTCAGTTCTAACTGCCTCACAGACTGCCAACTTGCATTTTGTTTTAAAAAGCTCTAGTTTTGCCATAAGGAATCTCCCCACTTCTAATGTTATGAATCCTCTTCCTTTTCCTGCAACCTTCTCTCACTGGTAGCTTTTGCAAGTTTGTTTTTCCTAGAACTCATTTTAAGAGCTGAAAGTAAACATCTTTGTGAGTATCGTGGAATGATCCACAGAAAATAAAGAACTATTTTTTGTGGAACAGCTAGCATACTACATGGGTTGATGAGAGAGATAGTTATGAGCTCTTACAAGATATCAAGAAGTCTTATTCTCTCTTGCAAAACAGAATATTAAATAAATAAAATGCGAGATCAGTTGGAATCAAACTTCTAAAATTTCATGCAAATCAAAGAAATGTGAACCTATGCAGTAGAGAAGAAAAAGCCAATAGGAAATTTTGCTGCCCAGCAAAATTCTATATTTTTGACATTGTTCAGTGAAAATAATCCATAAATCCCTAAATACACTTGCTCCAGAGAAAGGGAAACAAAGTCAGCAGGAAAAAGACAAAAAAGAAATGCCTGCTAGAACAAGTGAACCCCACTGTGAGTTGTTCAGTTACAGACATCTATCTGTCATCATTGCTTTTATGAACACTGGAATCAATGACAAGTCTGTCAATAAAAGGAGGGGAAAATGAAACCATGTCTTTAAAATAGAGGGGAAATATATAATATATGTATATCTACAATTGTATATCTACAGGCTGTCAAGCTAACATGCACATGGAAAAGAGAAACCAGAATGCCCTCTAAAGAGGTCACTGAAATGGGGAGGACAAAGTCATACCAGAATTGTTTTGGCTTGTGTTTTTTGCTTATTTAGCAAAGAACTAAAGATGTCTGAAAAACATTGGTTGCAAAAAGCTCCCCAAAGCAAAACACAATAATGACAACAACAAAAACAACAACCCCCTCCATAAATGAATCTGATATTTGGTTGAAAACAAAATTTGCAAATTTTGCAATGGATAACATTTTGGACAAAAATAGACTCTTGCTGTTTATGGTAGGGCTGGAAGATTGCTCTTTGCTTTCATTGACAGACTTCTTTTGTGAATAATTGGAAAGCTACTAGGAAAATTTTCCCTGACTTTCTTATTTAATAATTACATGTATGGAGTTTTTGTCAAGATCTTCTAGGAGACAGTACATAGAAAGGTATGGTTTGTGAATTCTAGCAAGTTAAAAACCCTTCTGCTATGTAATGGGCACTTCCAAGGACATGCCTCTTAGAAATATAAGTAAATGGCAGGTTGAAAAGTGGAAGAGTAAAGGAGTGTCTTTTATAATCTCATTTTCACAGAACAGTAGTATAGGTATGTAAAAAATACCACACTGATTTGAATTATTCCCAGTGAAGCATCAGGGATCTCTATAGACCTGAGGAATCAACAAATTTCATTTGTCTAAATCCTTGTGTCCACAAGTCTTGACTATGAAAAGGGACATTGTATCAGTTTTAAATACAAATAATTAATGTTTCAACTTGAACTAATTTAATGCTTGATAATTTTAGGTTTGACAGCAAAAGTAATAATTTTTCTTAGATTCTTAATCTGTCTTCTGCAAGCCTCATTCACCTTTACCTGGTACTTTCCTAACTCCTTGATCTGCTTTTCCCCCTTCTTTGGTCCCCACCTCAGTTTCTTTAAGAATTTTCTCATTTTCTCTCCCAGCACTCCAGTTCACCTTGAGAAGATGAAGGTTAGCCAGATGCTCCTGGACCACCTCTGTCTCTTGTGTCTTCTTGGCTTGGTCTCCAGAGAAGATAAAAGTCTCAAATGGAAAGACACCATCAAGGTTCATTTGGTGTTTAGCACTGGGGTTCTGAACGTGACAGAAGACTTTAAAGTGGCACAGAATGCATTTTAAATAAGCAGCAAAAACTGAAGAAAAAGCAATACTATCACCTATCTGTAAAACCTTTCAAAAGAGATAAATGGAGAGGGCTTCTCTTTTAAACTGCTTTTCTTTTCACATAGTCATGAAACATAGCTGGTATGAGGGAACCCACTGCTCTTTGAAAAGTAGAAACAGTTGGCAATATATGGGGAAATGTATCTGTGAAAGTGACCTTTACCCCTGGAGCAGAGTGCTCTTTGATGCATAAATCTTATGGAGAGACAAGCGTAAGGGGCTTTAGCTGCTGATTAATCTCTTTTTTTCAGCAATAGTGGGACCAGACAGTAAAATAAAAGCTTGAGAGATGGTTGCTTAAGAGGTTCTAAAAATTCCTTTGAAGGGAAGAATCCCCCCTAAAAGGCTGAGGAAACCTCAGGTTATTGACTGACAGGCTCACTATGCTATATTTAGTCAAGGAAAATAGCTAACAGATCCACAGCATTTGTACAAATTTTTTTCTTAGAGCAGATGTAGTCTGAACTCCCCCCATTACAACAGCAGGCTGATCTGATCCTTCTCAACTGTTTCAGGGTTTTATACAGTTACAGAGTACTCAGGAGAAATCATGGGAATTTTACAGTGCTGAGATAAAGCTGTGTGAAAGTGCCTATGCATCTCCACAAATATTCCAAAACTCAGAATCTCAGGAGACTCATTTTGCACTTAAAACTGACACGTGAAATTTTTTGAGCATGAGATTTTGAGCAAAAGTGATCCATTTTCTTCTGTGAGCTTCATACAAAGAAAATCCACCATGCACATCCTAGTGGCCCCATTAGCAGACCATCTAATTTAGAAAGGCTCTTAACTACTGCATCTCCAAACTTTGTGTAATAAATTAGATGCAGCAGCACCTTTCTGGGAACTTTAAAATATTCTTTTCTCCCTGTCAAATTTCTCTCAGACTTTCAGAGCTGTTGCAGTCAGTCTTATGCATTTTGACAGAGTTGGGAGTTTTATATGTGCAAAGATGTCTGCAAATACAGAGATGGTGGCGGGACTGGGAACCTTGGCATTAGCTGAAGTTCACCTTGCCTGAATGTCTGTTCTGACGTGGAGGTTCTACATAAGAAAACAAATGAAAACACCAGTAAGCTGAAGGTTAGAATTTTTCTTTGCTTGGCAAAAAAAATTAAATGAATATGGAAATATAATTATAATGGAATGTATTATACAGTCATTTCTAGTGAAATGTGAGAGCCCTCTGGCTATATAATTCAAGTAAATAGAAGAAGTTAGTAGCCTGGAGCAAAGAAGGGCTTAATCCAACCAGAGAAGCTTTAGACCTCTGATGCCACAAATACTTTTCTGGACAGTATATTCCACCGTAGGAAATTATGCAAATGGAATATGAAAATATTGTAAAAAAGAACACAATTTCAATCTGTCCAATAACTACAAGCACCCAGATCCTGTCTGTCTCTTTAGACTATTTATATCCCCTTCTCAGAACACGAGGCAAAAGGATATATGAAATTTGTAATGTAGATTGGACAACCAAGGGAGGACAGAGTGTTGCAGCACACGAGAACAGCCTGTGACAGAAGCAGAGGGAAACTTTCCTGGTATTCAGATATGACATGCTAAAGTTACTAGTATTTCTCTTTGAATACAATTCCAAATCTGCAGAACATTTTCTAGTGACAATATGTTTTTCCTGAAACTGCACACTTAAAAAGCGCAAAAAAATTACAAAGAAAAAGGGAAGAGGGAAAGTTTTTCTATTAACAGAAGTTCTTCTATTATCTCAGCCTCTTGCTTTGCTGAATGCATGGATTATTTGTTATGACTTTTGTCCCATTTTCAAAAGTCTTCTTACTACATGTTTTGCCTTTTACACCGTTGTATTACAAACCAGATCTGCACTCCCTAAGCTGAGACAGATGTAAAGCAGAAAGTTCAAATTTCTATATGGTCATCCAGTCTATTGCCCAGATTGCATTGGATTTGTATTATATTTATATTCAAGTAACTTTGATTTCACATTCAGGGTAACAAAAACAAAAAGGAGAAATACCCTATGCAGCACTGCTACTTACAGCAATTATGATGGATTGGTAGGCTACTGCAGTGACAAGTGGGATGGACCAGTTTGAATAGAACAACTTGCTCCTGCCAATGTTCAGTAAATCAAACAGTGTGCTCCAAATTATTAATCCATCATCTATACCCTGTCCTATCAGAAGTTTTCCCTGATATTTTGTTAGACTATCTCCTGGTTATGCTGCTTTACATTTTTCTGAGGGTTCTGTTTCTCACTTTGCACTAAATTGCAATTTGCTCCATATAATCATTGAGTCATGTAGGTTGGAAAGGAACATTAAGAATATCTCATTGCTCTTCATATTTATTTCCTTCTCAGTCTCAATTGTTAAATGTCACCCTCCCATCCCAGATTATTGGATTACTCATTAGAAGTGTGACTGAAAAATTAAGGATTTTAGAATTGTCTGTCCAGGCAAAACAATACAAAATCAGCCTTTAAAGTATGCTCTCATGTTTAGACCTTTCCAGTTACAAGATTATGTTTACTAGATTATATAGCAGTATAGCACAAAAGAAGCACACAATATGCATATTGAACTCATAACTGCCCTGTTAGTGTATTTAAAACTCTTAAAATAAATATCCAAAGCACTATTAAGCTTCCATGATCCTTTTTTTCTTTTTTAATTTAGATATTGTTTGAACTGTCAAGGAAGTCCTAATGTCTTTCAAGGACTTACTAGAAATTAGACTTTACTTTTTGGTTTGAAATAGATTTTATTTAGTCTTTGATGCAGAGTTGCTCTCTCTTTTACCACTAGCAAGAACCAAAAACCTGTGCAACCTGTGTGGATCAGAAATCACCTTAAGATATCAAACCTGCAGCCTCAAAAAGCACTAAATGAGTTTCTTTTTCTTTCATACATCCCTTCTACATGGCAAAATACTTAAAGTCATGCCAGAATCATAAAGAAGATGATCTACCTTGTAAACTCTTGGCTACTGATGCTTGCCCTGGAGTCACAAGCCCATTGTTTACCTTTCCTTTTGAAGCCTGGGAAAAAAATATATCAAAGTATTTCAGGCTGCCAGAACTTTGCACACACAGACACTGGCATTGTGACAGGAAACCCAGATGAAAAAAGATGTCTAGGGTTAAATATCACACTCTCCCTTGAGCTCTTATTGGGAGCTTAAAAACTAGCTTGCCTCAAGGAGATGATTATAAAATCACACACAGAAATGGAAGAAATGTATGACTGAACTACTCTTTACATGAACCAGCTGGGCCTGACATATTCTGGCATTTCTTTCCACCAAAACGCTATGGGAAAAGCCCATGTTTGGCTATTCCACATCATTTACCACTGCTGCTGAGGAGAGAGCATTCATTTGCAGCAAACACTTTGCTGTAAAGCAGAGAAAGTGACTCTCTTTCTAGGTTCATGTATTGATTTACTAAATGGACATAGATCCACTCTGTGCTGAAAGGTATGGCACAGCTCACAGGCTGCATCATTCTACTGGCAGGAATTCTAGCTATGAGTGGCTTTTTTTTTTCAGGAAGACATTCCTTTTTCCTCTGATCTTCCACTTTTTACTCTCTATTCCCCCTCCATCTGTCTCTTGTCTGTCCCCAAGTAAATATTCCACTTTACCAGAGGAAACCTTTTGCTGCAAACCACACAGAGCTTATGTCTTTATGGTAATGTATAAAATGTCTTCATATAGCCATGGGTGTAAGTCCTCTGCTCCTGCCATCCTACAGTTCAATTGAACTAATTATGCAATTTAAACTAACAGTTAGACAAATACTCTTCCTCAGTGTAAAAATAATAGCCAAAGAGGTCAAGCTCCCTGAGACAATTTTTCGTACTATTTCTGTATACTAAAAGTTTTCCCCTAAGCCACACCTCTGAGATGTCCAAGGCTTAAAATAATAGCAGGATCTTAATTCTGTATATGTCCCAATTATATGTGGTATGTCATCAGGCTAAATGAAGCAGCAGTTCTGACTTATTTGAAAAAACATTCCAACACAACTTAGAAATACCCTTGTAGTGAAGAAGAAAGAGAAAGACACCCCACCAACACAAAATTTTCTCTGTTCTGAAGCACCAGTCCCTTTTATTCACAGGTCTCTTCACAAACACAGAAACTGGGAACAGTTGTAATTTACTCAGGTCAGTTTCCAAGGAGGTTTAGTCAAGTGTTTAGTCTGTTTTTTAGACTAACCCACACAACATATTTGGCTTTTTCTTATATAGACTATGTAGCTTTTGGGCAACAGAAAGACAGCAGCCATATATAGGTACAATACAAAAAAAGAAAGGATAAGACATAGCAAGGAAACTATAAGATTCCATGTTATGCATATTCCATTAACTCATCCCCATCTCCACTATAACTTTCCTGCAGGAGACCACCCTGTCACACCATATAATAAGATGATACCTTCTCCCATCATTCCATGGGATTTCTCTTTACTTAACATCTTTGTGTTCCAGATGTTCCCACTGAAAATAATTTCAATAGTATAGTGAAGACTAAACTGTTCCAAGATGTTGGCAACTACCAACATAAATTCCAGTAACACATAATTTTAACCTCAAGATCCTCTGTTTGAGCAATCTCTTTGCTGTGGGCTATATTCCAGCAACACCCTTCTCTATTGTCTTAGCAGCAGAAATAGGAACTGTGAACATTCAAAAACCTTGGGGACCAAATCCCTCTGCGCCACCAGTTCCCTGTTCTATGAGAAGACAATGCTTGCAGATGTTCCTATGAGCCCACTTGCACAAAACACAGATCTCCCCAAGCCTACAGGTCTGCCTGATAAAGTGTGGCCCTGACACAGGAAAGATTTCTTTTTTATTATGAAGAACCTTTGTGAAAATATGTTTCATTTGTACTAGAATTTTGTCTGATAGAAGAAAGTAAAAAAAGCCTGCAGGTAGCTGCAAAGGAGTATGATTCGGGTAGTTTAATACTTTTTTTTGTCAGAGACTGACTCATCTCTCTCTCTGGTGTTCTTATTTCGAGCACCCATTCATTCTGTGTCAAATAGGAACTGAGTTTCAAACTGAGCTCAAGTGACTGCAAGACCATTTTAGAGCCATTTTTGCTTCAACAGGTTCCCAGTACAGCTAGGGAATAAAGTCCATTTTCCTCTTCTGTCCCAAACTATGTAGTAATTTTGGTTACATGAAAATAGACCTTCTGTACTACTGGTGCAGTCCTGTAAGACTTAAAGTCTGAGTATGACTGGGAAAACCACCAGATGTATGCTGGTGATATTTTCTCTTGTCAGTGGAAATTTCCCCAGTGGAGGGTGCAGCTGAAGTAAATGACCTCTTTCTGAAAGAGCTCACGATTGTTTTGGTCCAGTTTTCAACTCATCACTACTGGCTGTGAGTTCATCAGTGCATGCACACGGTCAGGGTGCACTGAATTCTCAGCCAGCCTCAGAAGCAAGCAGGAGGCCTGTCAGGAAATACCTTCTCCAGTTATGTTAGTGAGGTCCTAGAAGAATGACAGAAGCTAAACCCAGAACTCTCACCTTGGAAACACTCCTGTCTACATTTTTTGGATCCAATTCCACCTGCTGAAAGGCACCTTTAAGATCAGGTTTGAAAAGATATAGATGCATTTGCTGGCTCTCAGCCTAACTCACCTAGGTAGGATACACTGAATTCTTTAAAGCTAAACAGTTCTGACCCTGTTTTTTATGTTTTTCTTTGAATAACTGGGAACTGTAAGACCCCACAGCCAGTTGAAAGCATAGTTATGCTTTATTAATACCATAAAATCTTGAAAAAATTAATCATAAAATATCTGTATGATTGTACCTGATCTTGCCTTACCCCACCAAATAAAACCTACCTCTTTGTTGACTTTAGACAACAGTTTCCTTTTCCTTTTACTTTCAAATATTTTTATTGCACTCAATTTAAATGTATAGCAATGCCTGAAACTACTCCAATAAAAACTCAGAATCCACAATCTCTTCTTATCCTGTAACATTTTCCTGAGGCAAACAATTGCAGGAGTTGCACACCTTGGACTCATTCTTTATGTGTTGCTTTTTAAAAAGAAGTATTTAGTCACTGAGCACAGGCTAAATCCCACTGAAAACCCATAAGAATGCTACTTGCTAGAAATTCCCTCCTCATTTGTCACTTCCAAGCCATCCACTATGATGGGGTAGCAAGGATGACTGCACTTAGCATGGATCAGACATGCTCTTGTCTGGAATTCCACTTCAGCAAAGCAGTTGTTCCAAACAAACCACACGTTTTTGGGGCTCCCATAATGGTTTTATCAGCAGATGTTACAAAATTACATGTGAGATATTTAGGAGAGCCTCATAATGCATTTAAGCTTTAAATTACTGGTGTGTGGCCTCCATTCTGACTGAATTCTAATGTATGGTTTTTATAATAGCATTGTCAAGATCAAGATCTCATTATTTGCTGATTTACATCTTCCAGTTTTTGTGAGGAAAATATTTGTTCCAATTTATTCCAAACAACTCACTTTTCCCCACCTTATCTTAATACACATTTTATTTGTCTCTTTCAGTCTTGAAAACAATATGGATAAGGTTTAAACTGTATTATTATAATTATTATTAGATTTGTTCTCTAGGGTTTTTTCAATCCAGAAATATTTAGAAAAAGCAACAAAAGGAGCTCTGAGCAAAAAATGTTAAAGGAACCTTTCCTGGCTCAGGAATTTATTTAAACTTGCTGAGTTAATGGCTCCCAATGATTGAGCTATAACAAAACCACTTCATCCCCAAGACAACAGAAATTGTGAGATAAACTCTGGAAAAAAATCAAGCATTTTTGTGGGGAAACTCATGTGGTCCTGTGGAGCAAGAAGAGTTGTAGGAAATGTCTTTGAAATCAAAGTTTATGAATCACTAGTGTCTATAAAAATTGCATACAGATGTTATAAAGTGCTTTTTCAGTTTTGATTGCCAAGAAGGTAAACTGGAAACACAGTAGTTGTAAAATGAAGGCATAAAAAGCTGATCAGTGTTATAAATATAGAGGAGAAAACCTGTTATTTTTTTTGTATCTTTATTATTTTTGTCATCTAGTGATGTAACTTTTGCAGCTGTTATCAATATACAGCTATAAAAAGTTACCTCTTGATTCAGATTTGCTCTTCTGCATATGTTCTATGCTCTTGCATTTGCTTGTATATACAATTTTATAAAATTCTTGTCAGCATCTCTGATCCCTCCCAAATCTGAAATCTATTTTGTTAGAACAGTGTTCAAACTTCTTCCCAAACCTTTGCACTACTTCATGACTTTCTCTGGGGTTTTTTGCCTCCTTACTTCTATGTACTGAATGTTTGGGAAAGACTGTACTGCATTGTTTCAGCCTTCTTTTGCTGGAGACAATAGCCAAGTGGTAAAAATTTTGAAAAAAGTATTACAGAAGCCAGGTGTCATGTCTGCTTTCCAGTCATGCTTTATCGCTTATACAGAGATTGAGAAACACTGGAAAAGTTCTTATCTGGATGTAAAATGCTTAAAACCTCTGAGGTAGCTGGCAACATTAGCCTTGTGGGTGATGAGGCAGTGCAGAACATCTGTATTGCATACCAGGATTTTCCTCTATGGCCATTTGTTAGCCCAGCTGGCTGTTACTGAATGCCAGGTACACTGATAGTGTCCACAAATGTCCACAGAATTACAAAAGGTCATTCTGCACAGATAGTCAGTCTAGCATCCCTGTTGGATTACTTTTTGCAAGCCTGAAGATATTTCTTCAGTTGGTTATAACAGGTCTTCACTTTTCTCTGTTTTCTAGATTATACATTTAAAAGACAGAAATCACCCTGAGATCTCAATTTTTTTTTTAGTGAAACAAACTTAATGGAATATATTTCATGGCAATAGCATCAAGAACAGAAGTATTTTGGTTTTATAGTTATGATTTTTTTTTCTACAGTAGAAGAAGAGACACATTTCCTTTGCTCTGCTCCTCATATGGATGGTTGAGTACATCAGAAAATAAAATCTGTCTGGGAAATAATTCACTGAATTTAAGTAAGTGATGAAACAGCATGATGTATAGACTTAACCTAATTGGTCAGACATGTGCACATAATGCTTCAGATACGTAACAGGACATTAAGAATTCTGGACTTGTTACCAAATAAAAAAATATGGTATATACTACTAACCACTTCTCTGAGTGTCTGTATCAAAGATATTGCTTTATGACTCTCATTTTCACTTATGCCACTGAATGCTCTGAGATACAGGGGGGAAGAAGTCAAGCTCAGCATTTCCTGTCCTTTGTTATTTTTAGAAAACTGAGGTGCTGTATACATCTGTGAAACTGCTGAGTCTAAAAAAGGCACTTTGTGCCAGGCTGCTGTATTACTGCATTCAGAGGGAGATGGAAGCAAGGGTCAAAGCAGGTGATGGTCTCAGAGAGACCTCCACCTGGAGTTAAGTGTGAGTGAAGAGGGCACAGGGTGCTGGTGGAGATGCTGATCATGTAGAGCCCAGGAGCACAGACCCTATAATTTTTTTTTTATTTTTAATTTTTTGACCTCCATTTTTAATGACTGAAGAGGCAGAGTTGGAAGAACCTGGGCTGTTTTCCAAGATAGGTTGAGTGATGTATTTAGGAGACTGTTAATTTCACATTTTCCTTGCTTCTACTGACTACCTCAGCTTCCCAGTTCTGAAATTTGGATGTAAGAGATAGGACACAGGGAGAAGTACTACAAGATGGAACAAATTACATCAACATTGAAAAAAGGTTGCCTGTCATTTAAAGTTCACTATAATTTTAGAAGGAATAATTTACAGAGCTGAAAATGAGATAAAGGCCTCTAGGTCTTGATGTCTAGAAAAAGATGGCTCTCACAGTGCAGGACAGCAGCTCCCTTAGAGCTGCAGAAAAATAACATCCTCAGACAAACAGGCTGAAGTATACATGACTTTAGTCCTCATCTCACTGAGTGTACTTCTATCTGTGTTCTCCAAGATCACTATCCCAAACTTCACATGACCCAAGAGAGCTTTTCTAGCCCCATGACTATGGCTGAGCTTGTGATTCCTTTCACCTGCACCCCATCTGAATGTTCCCATAAACAATCTGAAGTGAGTTACCCAATTGTCTCTCATCCTGAGACCCTGAGGCATGATGCTTTTCCCACACTCAGAGTCCGATTTTCCAGTAGTGATGGAAGACAATGACTGCTAACATAACAAACCTAAAACCCCTTACAATAAACACCTACTTAAACTACTCATGTTTTGATCTTCAGTTTACTAAAGTTTACCATTTCTTTCCAAAGGGGCTCTCAAAATAATCCTGCATTCATATTCATTTTGCATAACATAGGTTTTAATTTCCTTGTTTCACTTGTTATATGGTATGCACCAAAAACTACATTAACACTCTTACACGTATCCACCTTTTTTTTTGAATCCTGATTACATGAGCAATATCTTAATATTGCCAGAGTGAGTGTTGAAAATTAGAATTTCTGAAAGTGTATATCTTTTTGTTAATTCTTCTGTGTTGTGGTCAGGACCCAAAAATTAATTTCTGCTATTATCAGGTGCCAACTTCAGCTACAGTTTAAATCAATGAAATGCCCTACAAAATGTCTCCAAAGTGATTTTCCTTTCATAGAGGAAAAAGGTAACTCATTCCTAAGCTCCAACCATGGCTAAATTATCTGATGTTGGCAGTGGTTCAGAGACAATCTACAAACAAAATTATAATCACTAGGCCATTTGTTTCCATAGGTCTGGCCAGAAGGGATTTTTCTCCCAGACCTTATCCCATTTAATCTTGTTTCTTTTGTCTTCACCCTTTCACTCTCTTCTTCATACATAATTTCTCACGCTTCTCTCTGAGTCCTTTTCTCAATCTCCACTTTGGTTTCCTTTTCAAATCATCATCCTTTATTTGCTTGATAACACTAGGTGCAAGAAAATTCCAAATGAATCTGATTTGGCTCAGGTGTTAGATTTTTGTTTGTTGGTTTGTTTGTTTATTTTTGGGTGGGGTTTTTGGTGGTTCTTTTTGTTAGTTTGGTTTTTTTTTTGGTTTTTTTTTTGCATGTGTGGTTTTTTGTTTGTTTTGGTTTGGTTTTTTCCTATTCTAAATAAAGTTGAGATAGGAACTGTAGTCTGAAATACAGATACTAAAATCTGATTGATGAGTTTTGACTCCTACATCTGTATTTTGGCATCTAAATAAAAGTGGTTTTCTAACAGGTCTGGGTATCTGCAGTGGAAGTGTTAAGTGTTGCATTCAGACCTTCACTTATAAAATGTTTCTATTACAAAAATTAAAATATTTTGGTGGTTAAAATCTTCTGTAAGTGTACTAGTAATCTTGTCTATAAATAAATGCTTCATAGCAGTAAAGTTTATAGTGCTGCATTCCAGTCCTGTGAAAGCTTTTGTTTCACCTCTTGAACCTACAGGAGCAAAGAGCAACAGTCCATTTTCAGTGATCTGTACTCTTGTCTGAACTTTATTTCCTTTAAGTCAATGTAATAAAGAATTCTTGAAATAATTCAGTTTTTTTTTTTTTTTTTTTAAGGATTCTGGTGGTGATATTTGAGGTTAAAAGGAGGCTGTATTGCCTGCTGTGGTCTCCCAGGTTGCTGGACCCATCCAAGCCTGGTCACGACATGGGTGCAGGAAAAGGTGACCAGACTTCAACCATGTTTGGGAAATTGGCTCTTTTTCATATAGATATTGCTCTCTCTTTAGTGTTGTTTTAGAGGTTTTTTTTGAGAATGGAGGAAGGAGAATTGAAGACCATGGGCACTTACCAGAATCCAGAGGCACTGTCCAGGTTGACTCCATGAGTTACTAGTTAAAATAGCTGGAGATCTACTGACTAGCGGCATCGTTCTGCTGCAGAGTGGACCTTACTCCTAAATCTCCAGTCTGCACTGACCCTTACAACTTTACTTTGAGTGTGTTTGGTCCATAGTGTCAGCAACTTGTCTTTGTCTCTCCTTGTCTCCAGGATGAGAGGAATTTAATTTAATGATTTAGGGGAAAGGTTAAAATAAATGTTCAATTGCTTAGCATTTTTAACTTTTCTTAAGGACTTCAGCATAAATGCAAATCTGCAGCCCTAGATTGAAAAGTAATCTCAATAACACTGTGTTTTTCATATTATATTTAAACATGGTATTTCTTAGCCAAGATAAAAGGCATTCAAAAGGAGCTGCAAGGACCTAATTAATAATAATTCCTATTCCAAAGACTACAGTGAAATTTGGGATATTAATATGAGGAGAACTATTGGTCTTTCTATTCCATCCTTTTTCTTTGGACTGCTATTCATCAGCTATGCCCCAAAGTACTCTCCACTCACTGCTGTTCAACTCCATGTTGTTTGAATCTTCATCTTTTGTTAGACTTTTCAATATCCTAACTATGTTTTTAAGTGAAAAATCTCTCATTAAACCCCAACCTAAACCTCATTCTCATTTCTCATTTCAAGCCACAGTGGAAAAAAAACACTGGCCATTACAGATTTAGCCCTGTTTTATACAACTTTTGTTACATTTAAGTTTTCCAGTCAGCACCTTTTTTTCAGACTGCAGACATTCAAACTCCTCAAAACAAGCTGTGGCTGTAATATAGCCAAAGGCTATTGCATCAAGGGAGCTTCAGTAAACATCTTTAGAGAAGATTTTATGTTTGGAATTTTCCTTAGCTTAATGTTAATTACTTAGTTATTAATGACTTTATTTTGTTAGACCTGATAGAGGAATATGGACAACAAAAAGGTACCTAGTACTAGTGGCTGTGTGGGTTATATAGTGCTATTTGTAAACATGAAATTTTGGTTCATAGATCCAATGTCTCTCTGAACTAGAGATCAAGAGATGAGTGGAGAAAAAGGTAGGCAAATTGCTTTTTTCCCCATTAAAAGTGATGAAGAACTTCCTTATACAATTTAAATGACATGTCCATGGTGGTATGTGAAGGATTGTCTCTCCACAATGTATTTTTCTTTGAAAACATCCTGTCAAGGTGCTTCAATGAGGTCTGAATTGTCTTATCTCTGCCTCAAGGGGAAAAAGTCAGTTGTCTTTATAATCCTGTGTTTTAGGATGCTTTGAATGCTGATCTAGTCTATGAGGATTAGGCACTCTGTGGCATGTTCCTTAATCTGGGCCCCCGTGATGGCTGCGCTCAAAGCAGAGCACATTTTGGGGGTTGATGCAGGTCCCTTCTAGGCTCAGCACCTGTGAAAAGTAGGGTATAGGAAGAAGGCTAATATCTGCTTGGGACTTCTGAAATGGATTTGCAACACACAGACCTAAACATTCACATCATGGAACTGATTCTGGGGTCCTCTATGGAACTCATAATTAAAGCATAACATTTAAAACTTTTAACAGCTGCAAGAAGGAATGTTCAACCCTTCCAAAAAACATGTTGCATTTGAAACAAACAACTGTCTCTCCACAGCCCAACTAGCAAATGATTAAACCTTTCATACTTTTCTCTTGTGTGCTCACCATCAGATGCAAAGTGTACACAAGGGATTAGTAGGTCACTCAAGAATTTTCAAATGAAGTAAGGAAGGAGTAAATTAAATTCCCAGATTTTATGAAGTGCCAGTTTAATTTGTGTCCTTAGAACGTTGCAACATGAAATGCTACTAACCAAATGAGTTGTTTATCAGTACCAGCAGTGTTTTGACATCTGTAACCCACTTGGTTGTGAGGAGTTACTAGGTGTAGGAGTCTGACTAACATTGTCCATCCATGCTCTTACTGAAGTAAATATATTGCCACACGATGTGATATCATTATTCTGCTTCTTTACATGTCTCCTTGTATATATGAGATTTTTTGCATTTGCATGGGCTCTTGAGGATGGTAGCTATATCATATGTTTGATTTTATAAACCATGTTTCTGTAACAGCAGACGCAAGCTGACAAGTACATTCCTGGGCAGGCATATATAGGTGAAGTTCCATCTCATAAGTTCATGTTAGGACCAGTTCTAATAACAGCATAGAAATCCCAAAATATCATACAAAAGTAGGTGGCAAATGCCTGGCCTTCCTCCACAAGCTGGTAAAGGGTAAAATAGCACTTTCTATGCAGTTTTTCTTGGATATCACACCAGCCTGGATATTCCCCAAGCATTTGATCCTTGCTAGAAGCATTTGTTCTTTCATTTGTTCTGATCTCTATGACATAAATGTATCTTTTGCTAGATCCCAGGAGGGAAACTCTTTCCATTTCCCAAAACCAGGACAGGAGTCTTTCTTTAAACACCAGCCAGCAGACAAACTATACAGGACTAGACAAGGTGACCTCTCACGTGCTTTGGCAACTACAACCTCCCTGCATCCTTTCCTGTCTAGGGCTAAAAGCTCTTAGGATTGTGAACGATCTTTAAAGATATACCTGTCACTTTCTTTATCTTAGCATTACTAAGCTGATAGGATAGAATACCGGTGTAACTAAACTAAACAAAAAAAAAAAGGAAAAGTTGCCTGAGAAAATACCATATGGGTTCAGAAGCCCAAGACAAGAATTGCAGTGAGACTTAAGTAGTTCTGAATGATGAACAGCATCCATAGTAACTTGAACCCTTTCTTCTTGTGGATTGGTATTAAAAAGAGTAGTAGAAAATAATAATAACAAATATTTATTACTTTGTACTTTAAATAAGAAATGCTTTTACTGTATGTTGTCTTTAGAAAATAGAACTACACGCAACTGTGACTGGGGTCAGTGGGACCCCAGAACAAGATTCATGTTGGCCCAGTCTTTCATGAGCAAAACTGATGTAACCCTGACATGACACAGAGCCTGAAGTGACCAAGAGAGCTAACAGGTGAAGGCAGAAGTAGGACTGCTGCTCGGTGTAGCAGGATGGCTGCAGTTTTCTCACAGGACACAGGTGTAGTAATCCCTGCCACGCTGGGTCACACAGGCACACCGTCCCCTGGCAGCTCAGGCACTGGGCCACAGCCAAAAAGGCTTGCATGGTTCTGGGCTACAGCTGACCACAACCAGCCTTTGGCTCCTGATGCTCACGCACCAGATGCTGTTGGCAGAAATACGAACCAGATGTGTGAGCTGGATATGTAAAATACATGACCTGACATGTTTGCCAGGGTCTCAGCCCTGTAAATCCACACTATGTAAATCCCTCAGTAAGTCCACCCCGAGTGGCAGCCCAAGCCTGGTCTGTCAGCACTGACTGTCCCTGAGTTCAGGTGCCTGGAAGTGCAGACAAGGTGTGGGTGCTGACCACACTGTCCACCTGTGCCATCAACCCTGCATGTAAACCAGAAGCAGCTCCTGGGGAGGAGAGCTGGGACTGTTCTCTCAACAACAACCTGGACCATGGGAACTGCCTCTACACAGCCCTGGTTGAACTGGTTCTGTACCTGCAGCGAGAGCTGGCTCACTCTTGTCAAGCAGTTAGAGGACCCATCCATGGTCTCGGAACAGAGGGGTCACCTATACAGCTCTTGAGAACAGTGTGGAGATGCATCTCCTTAAAAACCAAAAAAAAAATTATGTAACTTCTACCTATCTGCACCTCTTGAAATTCTAACAGTAGTATGAATGTTGGCTTTGGAACCAGCAAAATCTCTCCCTCAGTCCTACAACCTCATTAATTTATTATGTGACTCTCATGCACTCCATGAAACAGAGATAGTACCCTTTTTATTTTCCTAACTGGTAAAACCACAACCACTATTTTCTAGTTTTTCAAACTTTCTAACTTTTTTTTTTTTTGAAATGGATTTGAACATATTATATACTGGTAATTAAGCTCTTACACTTATGCCTCTCTTGAAAGTCAGTTATGCTCCTAACTCAGATGTAGGATTAGACTAATATGAAACTGTGTTTACTGTATGTAGATTATGACCATATATACAATAATGTCTATTTGGACTTTTTACATACTTTACTATTTTTAAATATTAAAAATTTCATGTTAGAAAATGGTCTTTTGAAGGCTTCACTATCAATTTGTATGGTTCTCTTGCCATTATTTATGTAGTAATCACTATTCTTTGATATCAAAGCACACATATAGAATGCACAATATAGATTTTTGTTCCTGTCACTGTACATTATATTCTCTTCATTATAACAAAGCATCTTGTCCTCAGATGACTCTCAAGAGAATGTGAGCTCTGTGTTGTGATCTGAAGGGCTTGCATTATACATTTGCCTGGAGCTTTCATTATTAATAGACCCTCCTTGAGCACCTCTTAGCTAACTGACATTCATTTGAGACCACTGAATTCCTAAACTTGTCTGACCTTGCTACATGAACTCAAGATTCATAGTCTCAAGTAGAACGGATAAATCAAATAGAATATTTTTTATTATGAGGTCTCAAATGTTGACAGCAAAAGAGACAATAAAATTATATTGAAAAATATTTGTCTAGAACAGCATGCTTTTATTCCCCAGTTTATGGTATTTTTCTATTGTGTCAATTAAAGTGAAACAGCAATTTCTTCACCTCTAGCTAGTTATATTGTGTTTGTAGTCAAAGTTGAATAGGAGGTTTCGTAAAAATTATTTTCATGGGTATTTGAACACTCAAAATGACATCATGGATTTTTCTACAGTAGCATTAGTCCTTGCCAGCTATAATATGTCAGTCAGTACAACTGTAATATGAGATTCTGGTAGGAATAGTATTGGATTTGTTTTATGTCAAGGTTTCCTTCAGATTTTTCCATACAGTCCCTGTTGAATCAACCTTTCCTGTGTTTTGAGTCACTTACTCTAAGCATTTATTCCTTTGTTTCTAGCACTTTGAGATGAAGAAAAAGAGGACAGTACATTGACAGAAAAACCCCAGGCCCACTGCAGAAAACACAGAACCCTCTTTTGGTTTTGGGGTTCAGAGCATGACCCTCAGCAACACGCAGAAGGCAGCTGACAGCATTTGTGAAAATTTGCCCTTTGGTGTTCTTTCTACTACTGAAGTTGAGGTTTGTAACACAAAATATGCTACTAAGGAGGGTGTTCATGGAACCCTTGTTAGATACTGAGGTACCTGTAACACACAGAATAGGTCAGAGTCCCCAGTGTTCATTCTCTCAGCACATCTGAATTTTCAAGTGTCTAAGACTCATCCCTTGATGAGCAGTTTGCCTCTCATAATATTTCTGCCAATTCAGAAGAGTGTAAAGTCCCACTCACAGCCCCAGGAGAATTTCACCAGAAAAAGTGCTGTAATGTGTATGATAAATCAGAACAGCTAATTAACATCATAGATGTCTTTGCCATGTAGATAAGAGGACATCTGCAGAAATATCTGAGGAGAATGGAGCCTTCAGGCAACTGTAGTCCTCTGTCTAGGTGGACATAATGTTTCACAGGAACTCTTTTTAAATTCTGTGCTAGGAGAAGATGTGTAAACTCGAGGTACTATCCCAGCTACATGGCTAGTCGTGATATCCATGCAGTCAAGTCATATTACCCTCTCTAGAGTATTCCTTTCTGTTTGAGGGATGTGATATAACATGTTTTCAGAAACACAAATCCATAATTTTATTTTCAATACATTATTTTTTAATAGATTATTCAAAAGGTACCGTGTTTAGACTTATGTCTATCAAGGCACTCCAAAAAGAGAGATGGTAAACTATGAACAGAGTTGTATACATGAGCTCTATGAATTTTCCTTTGAAAGCAAATTACCACCCCAAATGCAAATAAGAAGGTTGCATCTCGTGTGCCAGCTTTGGAAGCTAATTTAAGTGATTTGAATATATGCCTGGAAGTATCTTTTTCCACTGACTACAGAAAAAGTCCAGGGTAATTGCCCTGGATAAATTATTCACTAAAGTTAGGTTCCTGAACTTAGACAGTGTGACTCCCTCTATTGCCTATCTCTCCTATCTTAGTCTTTAGACTACTAAAGGTGAGCAATCAGCAGATGGGGATGCAAAGAAATAAGCAATCATATCTGGTAAAAAAGCAAACAAATTGAGCCAAAATATTTACAAAGGCATATGTCCCCATTTTTAATTAAAAAAAAAATATTTTGAAAATGTTCTGAAGATTTTCCTTACTGTGAACTTTGTCTTCATACTTTCTAGAGAAGAACGTTTCTTCTGGAAGTGATGCCTCTATCAATTTACTTGGGAGAGAAAATGACACCTCAGAAAGTTTTGTGTGTTTTTCAGTATCTGGAAACCTTTCAAAGAGCATGACAACTTGCAGATAGTTAGGGTAATATGAAAGCAAAACAGAGATACTGATCAAAGACAACACTAGCTCCTTCTCAGAGGTATTTGTGGCAAATGATGTGTCTTATGTGCCTCCTCTCCCACTGACTTGTGTCTGCCTCAGAGGTTTGGGCCAAGGAGTGAAGGCACAGAGGAAAAGCAGAGCAAACATGAGGCAGAAAGACCATTCACAATCCTCTGCATGAAAAAAGGTGGCAAATGTTCCTGAGAAATTTGGACCACTGGACAGATCTGAGTGTCTTGAGAGGAACGGGATATAAAGGATTTTACTTTGTTCTTGTTCCAGTGGAGGACAAACTACTAGGCCAGTTTCCATGTCTTTGGAGAAAAGCCAAGGGTTTATCCCACAGGGAATAAATTATACACATAAAATATGAGGCATCAGGTAATGTAATTAGCTCAATTTAGATGCACTATTGACATGACACTAGTGCTTATTACTAATGAATACACTGCTAGTGAATCATTAATAATGGGAGTATCTAACTACCATGCTTATGAATGCTTTATTGTGGAAAAGTGGAAAGTTCATTTGGCTGTTGGATTTTTTGTGGGCCAGTTGTTTGCTTCTCTTTTCACCTTTTTTGATCAGCTGTTCTCAACTGGGTTTGTGACCAAAAGGAATATAAGTTGAGTTTTGAAGGAAATTTGGTGACAAAGGCAATGGAAAAGTCTTGAATACCTTCACTACATTTTCTTTGTATCACAATTCCAGCCAGGGCACAGAAAAAGGCATGTAAATCTAGAAGTAAACTGAGAAAGAACCGAATCAGCAACAAGTAGATCTCATTGGTGGAGAGGTTCTTGCTGGAAGAAGAACATTTAAACAATCAGGGGAGACATTTTCAGTGAGGATTTGCAAAGGTACAAAGACAGACAGAGAGGTGTGGAAGCGGGAAATAAAACAGCTACAGGAATCTGTTTTGCTGCATAGCCATATCCTGAGCCTCTCCCAGGCCCTCATCCTAAAAACTGGATCTGCTCTGACAGCTGCACTTGTGGGGGCTGGGACTCTGAGCAGGGATGCCCTGCAGGTGTGGGGCATGGTGTAGGGTGTAAGGAGGGGATTAGGCCTCAGGCAAGTTCATTAAACTTCAGCTGTGACTTCTGGCACCAGAGGGTTAATGACAATCCCTGGTGTGGCAAACTGCTTGCTTCAGGACAGCTCCATTTTTTTATGGAGAGCTCAGGGAGGATTGGAAGCCTCTGCAGTGGTGACTGGTGCTGGGCAGTCGAAACAGCTCTGGCTTTTCTCCAGCACTGCCAGCAAACCCTATCCGTTGTAGCCAGATATTTCGCTGCTCACCAGATACCAGGCAGGCCCACAGAGCTGGATGTGGGGAGTGCTCCTTGTTTCAGGACTTAGTGCTACATCCCCAACTACTCAGTGAAAAAATTCAGGGAAATCCAGGTGCATCAAAACTGCATGGATAACAAGCTTTATGTTGGAAACACTTGCTGGAGCCTCACCAAACCCAAAATATTTTACAGCCTGTTTGGAATCTGAGCAGTAGGATGCAGAGATGTGGTGTCTTGTGACAAGCTGGCTCAGCTTCTGGTTTTGAAGAAATTCAACTGATGAGATTTTGCAAGCCCAGAATTACTTTTATTATGCCCTTGCCAATTGACTGAAGCTGTTCTGATACCGACATTTTCCTAGATAAAAAGGAACATAATTTTTGTTAAAACATCTGCCTTATAAAAAATATATTTTTCAAATGAAAAGTATAATTTCACTAAATTTTTGCAGTCACATTTTGTTCCATATTCTTAACTATGGATTGGATTTGTGTGAACAGGATTGTACCTCTGTGTTAAATTCACCGCCCAAAGGGACAAAGTGCTCAGGATGTTTCATGATCTTGACCTTCACCTCTGAACTTGCTTTATCTCCTCGCAGAACCAAATACAAAATAGATATGTTCAGACTTGCTTGTCCTTTTCAGCTCACACCTTGCACCCTACACAACCGCTTTTGCATCCGTTTTCCTCCTTTCTTAATCCAGATTAATCATGTGAGATGTAGAAATCAGCTAACCATTGATGTACTGGATTGTTTCAAACTATTTTGACAAAGATGTCAAGTTTTAAAACAAAGTGAAACAAAATCACACAATATTTATGATTTGTGAATTGAAACAATTCCTCTTGTGTGGATAGTTTGCTTATAAATAAAAAAAACAACCCATAGAAAGATCATGCTCTGAAAAAATGAAACCATAAGTTAAAATGTAGTGCATTATTTTTGACAGATTACATATTCATTTAGCACAGTTACATGAATTTTTAAAGGAAAATTAATAGTCTTTGGGAAGAAAAAACACTTATAAGCTAGATGATTTCTGTGTGCTCTACTGGATTGTCTTTCTTTCTTGAATTACATTTTATTGGAAGGGACTACAAGTAATTCCCAATTCAAAAGGCAGTTACAGAGGGTACAATAAATCTCCTGGAAGCCAGACTTCAATTTTTTTCTGCCATGCTGTACATCAGGCAGAACGTTACAATCTGGGCTGCAGCTGATAAAAATGGGAATCTTCCTGTCCTTATAAAACATATGAGTATTTGCTAGCACTTACCATGATTATCCACAGCAGAATATTCCTGTGTGAACATGTAACAAAGTGTCCCAAATCTACAATCAGATATGGGACTATGGAGCCTGAAACCCACAGGACTGCACAAACTACAGCTCTGTATCCATCCCACGGTGGCTCAGATTTCAGGATCAATGCTCTAATTATCCCAAACTTGAAAAGTATGCTAGAAAAATGTTTTTTGCCAAATAGAAAAGGAAACGGAAAAGCCATTTCCAGTGTGAACAGACATGTCTATGCCATAAAGACAATTGGGGTTAGTTTCAACAGAGTTGTCAACTGCCACTGTCAACCCTGGGAGTGTTTAATCATTGAGGTAGTGATACATCCTTCAGTATGGGAGGTGCTATTAAGGTGTTGTGTTTCCTTCTAAAAGCTTCTAGCAATCTCATTTCTTAGAATGACACAGCTAGTAGTTAGGAGTGAGCAGGGTACTTACCATCCACATTTTCAGTGGGAATTTTTTGCTACTTGGGTCATGGAAATGTTTGACACAGGAAATTTTTGTGTCTCCAGTTTTGCTCTTGCTTTTCTTTCAGACTTCTTGCCTTCCCAGTCTCAGTCCTGGTATATTCTGCCTCCCAAATACCAAACACTTTCACTCCATGGATACTGATGAACTTTACAGAATATGCAGTAAATCCAGTACTTCTGTGTCGCATTAAACCCACAGCACCTGTGCACATACAGTGTGTATGGTGAAAGTACAGAGAGAATGATGCCTATTTAAAAGTATGTGCTCCTGGATCCAGAACTTGCCAGCCTATGCACATGTATTTTTTCATGGCCAATTCTCCACTGCAGTACGCTTTTCTTCCTATGCTATCCTGCTACCCACTGGGGTACAGTTTGCAATGAAGATGTTTCCATTCTGGACCCCTGTGGAGGACAGCGTGTTGTGTGATCAGGATTGTATCTCTGCTGCAAAATGAGCTTCTGTGACAGCCCGACTGCAAACACCTTGTGGCAGGGCTTCAGGAAAACAAACTTCCATCTCTTCAAGGAGACAGTCAATAGGATCCCCTGGAAGACTGCCCCCTGGGACAAATGGGTGAAACAGAGCTGGCAGATTTTTAGCAAAGCCTTCCATGGAGCACAAAAGCTAGCAGTTCCCAGGAGCAAGAAACTGGTCAAGGAAAACAAGAGACCAGCATAAATAGGGAACTGCTGGTCAAACGAAAAGGAAAGAAGCACATGCACAGGCATGGAAACAAGGACAGCTAACCTGGGAAGAGTATAGAGATGAAGTATGGCTGTGTAGGGACGGGGTGAGGAAGGCCAAGGTGAAGATGGATCTGACCCTGGCAAGGGATGTAAAGAATAACAAGAAGAGCATCTAAAAGTATGTTAACCAGAAAAGGCCAAAGAAACTGTTCCCTGCTGAAAAACAGTGCTGGAAAACTGGTGAAAAGAGGTGAGAAGAAGGTCGAGGTAACAATATTTTTGCTTCAGTCTTCAATGTCAGCCTCTCTTCCCCTTGAGTGGAGGGACAGCAGGATGAGGACTGGGGGAGGAAAGATCCTGGTTCATGACCACCTGAGGAACCTGATTGTACTTCAGTCAATATGATATCATGAGCTGCATCTCCTCATCCTAAGGGAATTGGCTGATGTAGTTGCCAAACCACTCCCCATGATATTTGAAATGTCATGGCAGTCAGGTGAAGTCCAGGTGACTGAAAAAAGGGAATTACACCCTTCTTGAAAAGGGTAGAAAGGAGGACCCTGGGAACTACTGACCTGTCAGCCTTACCTCTGTGCCTGGGAAGATCATGGGATCAATCCTTCCAGATACTATGCTAAGAAACCTGCAGAACAGGGAGGTGATTTAAGAAAGCCAGGAAAGTTTTACCAAGGGCAAGTCTTGCCCGACTAACCTAGTGGCTTTCTTCAGTGGAGGGACTACTTCAGTGGGCAAGAAAAGCCTTACAGATTACATTTAACTGTATTTCTATAAACCCACAACATCCTGCTTTTTAAATTGGAGAGAGGTGGAATTGATGAGTGGACTGTTAGATGGATAAGAAGGTGTTTGGACAGTTGCATCCAGAGGGTAGCAATCAATGGCCAAGAGTCACAATGGGCATCAGTGACAAGTGGTATCCCTCAGGGATCCATACTGGGACCAGTGTTATTTAACAATCTCCTCTCTGCAGTGACCAGTGCCAGGCCTGAGGACATGGCCTGAAGTTGTCTCAGGGGAGTTTTATGTTGGATATTATAACAAGATTCTTCCCCCAGTGACGCAGTTTGCCTGCCCTTCACTCGAGTGCCCGGACTTGGGAGGCAAAGTGTCGGAGGTGAAGAGGACGGAACTCTCACCTAGAGACAGCTCGCTGGGTCTCTGTAGGCAGCTCAGGGGAGCTTTGTTGTGCAATGCAGGCGGCGAGGATGGAGAGAAAACAAGGACCTGCCTGCCCGGGGTTCCAACCACCTTTATTGAGGGTGTACGGTTCAAAACAGACAGACAAAGGCAATGAACTGACAGGGACTTATAAAGGGTGTCAGACTCAGGAGAGGGTTCAGACAACAAACCAATCAGGATACAACTAAGGCGGGATCAGGAAGGAGTAGGGGCAAACAGACAAAGGTGTAGAACCAATAATTGTGCTGAGGGGAGGGGTACAACTTCAGTTAACAAATCAGCCATCGAGTAAAGGTGAAGTTTCTGGAACACGGGGTAAGGACAAAGAGGGATTGACATGGGAAGTTGGGGAGTGGTTTGGGATTGACAGGGCAGTTTGGGAAGGGTAAGCACCACCCATCAGGCGGGGTCAGGGGATTGACAATTGGGAAAATCCAAGGGGTAGAGACAGGGGGAACAGGGCTAAACCATTGTATAACTATAACTGAAAACCACACCACCACACCCCAGTGGGTGGCTGGGCACTGGAACAGGCTCCCCAGGGAAGTGGTCACATCACCAAACTCGGCAGAGTTCAACAAGCCTTTGGATGATGTTCTCAGGCACATGGTGTGACTCTTGGGGAATGGTCCTGTGCAGGGCCAGGAGTTGGACTCAATGATCCTTGTGGGTTTCTTCCAACTCAGTTTATTCTGTGATTTAGTGATATCTGTGATATATGACACAGGAAGATTGCGTTCAGCCTCAGCAAATTTGCAGATAAGTGATGCAATTGTCACAGGGGACCTGGACGAGCTTGAGAAGTGGGCCCTAAAGAATCTCATGGAGTTTAATAAAGCCACTTACAAAGTGCTGCACCTGCGTCAGGGCAACCCCCGGTATCAACACAGGCTGGGTGTGAACAGAATGAGAGCAGCTCTGCCCAGAGGTGGATGAGAGGGCTGAGGAAGTGAACTGGCAACACAGAAAGCCAATTGTATCCTGAGCTGCATCCAAAGCAGTGTGGCCAGCAAAGTGAGGGAGGGGATTCTGTCCCCTACCCTACTCTGGTGAGACCCCTCTGGAGTGCTGCATACAGCTTTGGGGTGCCCAGCACAGCAAGGACACCAGCCTGCTGTAGCAAGTCCAGAGGAGGGCCACCAAGATAACTAGAGGGATAGAGCACTTCTTCTATGAGGAAAGGCTATGAGAGAATCAGGGTTGTTTAGCCTGAAAAAGAGAGGGCTTTGGGGTGACCTAACTGTGGCCTTTCAGTACCTGAAGGGAGACTACAAGAAAAATGGAGAGGGACTTTTTACAAGAACATAGGACAAGGGGGAATGGATTCAAACTAAAAGAGTATGGGTTGAGATTAGATATGAGGAAGAAATTCTTTCCTGTGAGGGTGATGAGGCACTAGAACAGGCTGCCCAGGGACATTTTGGATGCCTCATCCCTGGAAGTGTTCAAGGCCAGGTTGGATGCAGCTCTGAGCAACCTGGTCTAGTGAAAGAGGTCTTTGCCCATGGCAGGGGGTTGAAACTAAATGACCCTTAAGGTCTCTTTTAATCTAAACCAGTCTGTGATTCTATGATTTTGAACTTTTATAAAGACTTGGGTGTCTGAATATGAGCTTAAGAAAAATCTGGGCCCAACATCAGATCCTGAAATATTTGAAAATCTTAATAGCAGTGTGTATTTTCCCACCAGCTTGGCAATATGCTTTGAACACATTATTAACAATGTTGGAAAGCAGATCAATTTTGGGCCACATTTCCCCTCTTTGGCAGCACCAGATGAGCAGGTGGTTGGTGTGGCCTGAATCTCCTTTCTGAGGGAGGTGGCTGCCCTTAACCCCCCACCCTGCCACTGCCTGGAGCAGCAGAGCCCCATGCCTGCCCTCTGCCCAGATAGGTGATTCTGCATAACTGGGAATCCTCGGGTGCACCCTGCCCTGCCAGGGCAAGTGCCTGTCACACAGCATTGGCCACTGGTAGAAAGCCCTAGGTCAGCAATTGACTCATTTGCAGACCTGCTTATCTCTGGCGATTTATCTGTAATGCCTCAAAGCCCCCTGTATTTAAATTATTTGTACGTGTATTGCTCACTCTTCAGGAACTGTGTAGAGGATCCGAGAAACATCCACCAAACTGACAAGTGTGATAAACTTGGGATCTCAGTTTAATGAATTTGGAAAAGAATTGACTACAAGGTAATTTCAGAGCTGTACTTATCACACTTTGAGTGCACACACCTCTCAGTAAAAGACACACAATTGTTCAGGCTTCTGCATAAAATTCTTTGGGTTCTGTAATCACATGCTGAAAGCTGGGCCAGGCTACTGACAGAATAGTTTGCCTGCAGCCGTAAAAAGTCGTATATGGCTTTCTTAAGGAGACTGTTTACTACCCACAAAACCTGGAAAAATCACAGACATGCATATTTTTCAACCATTCACTAATATCTCACATATTACAGAAACTAAGTCTGTATTATGCATACTGTAAATTGTAATTTACTACTTAATTATCTCATGAGAAGAGAGGGACTTCTCTCTCTCCCTCTTTNCAGTTTGGGAAGGGTAAGCACCACCCATCAGGCGGGGTCAGGGGATTGACAATTGGGAAAATCCAAGGGGTAGAGACAGGGGGAACAGGGCTAAACCATTGTATAACTATAACTGAAAACCACACCACCACACCCCAGTGGGTGGCTGGGCACTGGAACAGGCTCCCCAGGGAAGTGGTCACATCACCAAACTCGGCAGAGTTCAACAAGCCTTTGGATGATGTTCTCAGGCACATGGTGTGACTCTTGGGGAATGGTCCTGTGCAGGGCCAGGAGTTGGACTCAATGATCCTTGTGGGTCTCTTCCAACTCAGTTTATTCTGTGATTTAGTGATATCTGTGATATATGACACAGGAAGATTGCGTTCAGCCTCAGCAAATTTGCAGATAAGTGATGCAATTGTCACAGGGGACCTGGACGAGCTTGAGAAGTGGGCCCTAAAGAATCTCATGGAGTTTAATAAAGCCACTTACAAAGTGCTGCACCTGCGTCAGGGCAACCCCCGGTATCAACACAGGCTGGGTGTGAACAGAATGAGAGCAGCTCTGCCCAGAGGTGGATGAGAGGGCTGAGGAAGTGAACTGGCAACACAGAAAGCCAATTGTATCCTGAGCTGCATCCAAAGCAGCGTGGCCAGCAAAGTGAGGGAGGGGATTCTGTCCCCTACCCTACTCTGGTGAGACCCCTCTGGAGTGCTGCATACAGCTTTGGGGTGCCCAGCACAGCAAGGACACCAGCCTGCTGCAGCAAGTCCAGAGGAGGGCCACCAAGATAACTAGAGGGATAGAGCACTTCTTCTATGAGGAAAGGCTATGAGAGAATCAGGGTTGTTTAGCCTGAAAAAGAGAGGGCTTTGGGGTGACCTAACTGTGGCCTTTCAGTACCTGAAGGGAGACTACAAGAAAAATGGAGAGGGACTTTTTACAAGAACATAGGACAAGGGGGAATGGATTCAAACTAAAAGAGTATGGGTTGAGATTAGATATGAGGAAGAAATTCTTTCCTGTGAGGGTGATGAGGCACTAGAACAGGCTGCCCAGGGACATTTTTGATGCCTCATCCCTGGAAGTGTTCAAGGCCAGGTTGGATGCAGCTCTGAGCAACCTGGTCTAGTGAAAGAGGTCTTTGCCCATGGCAGGGGGTTGAAACTAAATGACCCTTAAGGTCTCTTTTAATCTAAACCAGTCTGTGATTCTATGATTTTGAACTTTTATAAAGGCTTGGGTGTCTGAATATGAGCTTAAGAAAAATCTGGGCCCAACATCAGATCCTGAAATATTTGAAAATCTTAATAGCAGTGTGTATTTTCCCACCAGCTTGGCAATATGCTTTGAACACATTATTAACAATGTTGGAAAGCAGATCAATTTTGGGCCACATTTCCCCTCTTTGGCAGCACCAGATGAGCAGGTGGTTGGTGTGGCCTGAATCTCCTTTCTGAGGGAGGTGGCTGCCCTTAACCCCCCACCCTGCCACTGCCTGGAGCAGCAGAGCCCCATGCCTGCCCTCTGCCCAGATAGGTGATTCTGCATAACTGGGAATCCTCGGGTGCACCCTGCCCTGCCAGGGCAAGTGCCTGTCACACAGCATTGGCCACTGGTAGAAAGCCCTAGGTCAGCAATTGACTCATTTGCAGACCTGCTTATCTCTGGCGATTTATCTGTAATGCCTCAAAGCCCCCTGTATTTAAATTATTTGTACGTGTATTGCTCACTCTTCAGGAACTGTGTAGAGGATCCGAGAAACATCCACCAAACTGACAAGTGTGATAAACTTGGGATCTCAGTTTAATGAATTTGGAAAAGAATTGACTACAAGGTAATTTCAGAGCTGTACTTATCACACTTTGAGTGCACACACCTCTCAGTAAAAGACACACAATTGTTCAGGCTTCTGCATAAAATTCTTTGGGTTCTGTAATCACATGCTGAAAGCTGGGCCAGGCTACTGACAGAATAGTTTGCCTGCAGCCGTAAAAAGTCGTATATGGCTTTCTTAAGGAGACTGTTTACTACCCACAAAACCTGGAAAAATCACAGACATGCATATTTTTCAACCATTCACTAATATCTCACATATTACAGAAACTAAGTCTGTATTATGCATACTGTAAATTGTAATTTACTACTTAATTATCTCATGAGAAGAGAGGGACTTCTCTCTCTCCCTCTTTTTTTGGGAGGGGTGTTGGGGATGCCTTTTGTAGACAGTTACTCTGATTGTGATAATATAAAGTTCTGTTTATGTGTAGGAGCATGTTCATTTATTTTGAGAGACAGGAGCTGCACTTCAGTGGCTTTTCCGTTTAGATTTGCATTGGTGAACATTCTTAATAACAATTTATGTGCATGTGAAGGTGAATATTAAGACAATTGTCTTGGACTTTTTAGATTTGATAAGATTCTTACATTTTTTCATAGCTTCAAAAATGATAGAAAGTTTTACACACTTTTCATCCTCCCACCGCCCCCAGATTTGCCATCTTGTGCTGTTCACTACTCATGGTAATTCACTTCCTTTGGAGAAAATGGATTTCTAACTAAGAGGAAGCCTATGTAATTGTTTCACAGTAGAATAGCATTCTTCCAGTATTCAGGAAAACACAGGTGAGCTCACACTAATTGGTGAGCTCTACTTCTCTAGTGATTATTTAGTAATGCAGTGGCCCACCAGATCATTTTTTGTTGGTATAGCTGAGCTCCATTGAAAACAGTTTTCAGTCACCTCACTTTCAGCCTAATTTATAGCATTTTTATGATTAGCAATCTTTACTATCCCCTCTGTTATTCTTCATCCCTCTCCTCTTTTAAACACTTCTTGACTGCTGAAAAATGGGTTAATATTGGTGTTTAAGCTAAACTCTCAAATGTATTGTGTTCAAATTGGTTTAAATCTGGGGAAAATGGGTTTGTATGGCCCAGCAAACATGACTACCCTGCAGAAGGGCCTGAAGTTACCCATGATAATTGTTTTCATATTATCTCTACTGTAACTTTCCAGTGATATATTTACTGCCTGTTCTGGCAGAGATACAACAGTGCTATGTGGGCAAGTACATGTCAGACATTCCTGTGTCTGTAATTATGGTTCCTTGCACATGCCAGATGAACTGAAGCATGGCACAAGTGCCTGTGTGTTTTTTGTCTAAGTCCATGCACTTACTCTAAGTTTTTACCAGCCTGGCAGAGGAATCTCTTGTATTCAGCCTTTTCTCTTCAGCACACAGAAATTTTATTAAATTACAAGAGTGATGAAATGTTGAGACTGTCTTCTGCATATCTGATACAAATCAAGAGGCCAAACTTTTACTCACATGAGTAGTTCAATTACTTTTTATGGGCATAGCACATAAATACTAGCAAAAATTCAGACTTGAGTTTTTTATTACATTTTCTATGAATGAATGTGACATAGATGAAAAAATGGGAAGTGAACTTAGTGAAACTGTTTAGTATCATAAAGAGTACTATGAGGGAAATCCTTGTTCCAAAGAAATTAATGGGAAGCCTGATGTAAAGGACAAGCATCAGAAATATGGTGTATAACCACAAGAATTCTCAGGCATATGCTCTTCGTTAAACAGTTTAGAAGTTTTACTTCTTACATAAAATCTAATATTAGGAATATTTGTGTTAGTTTAGAACTCAAATAAGTTGAAGAGTGCTTCATTTAGCAGATAACCTTTCACACAGTGGGTTCTCTTATTTGTGGTGGAAGACTAAAATTTGTTTCCACTGGAGAATACAACTGTGTTCTGTGGGAAGTACTGTAGCTGGATTGGGAATGTATGATATTTTTTTTCTTATTAGAGCCAGGCTTTTGCCTAATTAGATCTGAGAAAGGATTTCCAAACTTGGATCTGACAGACTTTGTGTGTGTGATAATTTTGTTGTGGCACATATATTTGTTTCAGGCTCATGAAGCTACATTCATGGCAAGTAGAGAGAATAGAACAAAGCCAATACCTTTGTAATTGCTTGCAAAAGAAAATCCTTGTGAAACTTAGTAGTCTTGGATATATTTTATAAATATAAATGTATAATAACCTATGAATAACCTAGGAAATAATCTGTGAATGCCTGTGTCCATGTTGAAGTGAAAGCTGGAATGGTGGATCAGAGTTGCTCCCATATTTTCTAGCTATTTCCCTTTCCAGCTAATCCCCTTCAACTGAGTATTTGCTGAAAAGCCCTGGCGGGGTCTCATTTAGGAGAAACATATGAAATTCCTGTATGTGGGAGCCTTTCAATAGAAAAAAACCCCCAGTCTCTTATGCTTCTAATATATATCAATGTATTATGATAAGTATTTGAGTTCTCCTTTCAATAACCAGAGAATATTTAAAATTATTTTTAGTTCCTCATAGTCTAAACAAATGTACTCATTGGAAACAGCTGAGTAATGAAAACAAACATGCCCAACCATGTAAACCAAATGCAAAAATCTGCCAGTCATTTGTGAAAATGGTTTTGATTTGACTATATCTAAATTGGTGGTGGTGTAATTTTCCCTTAGTAACACTGATGTGGTTTTACATAAAGGGTTTAATAAAATAGGTGGCATTTGAGAAATGCAAAAAAATGTGTCAGGGATGTTATTTTCCGCCTAAAAATATTTGAAACAAAAGTACAATGGGCACTGTGGATTTTTATTATTTTAATTAAATATACTCTGAACCATCTTTTATAAGAGGAAATCCAGACCTACAGGGATAAATGCTCTAATGATTACTGCAATAAATAACATAAATTTTGCTCTAATACTCTACTTTCCTGTAGCACACATGCAGCTTATTCTGAGTTTGAGCACACCAAGACCAGACTACGAGGGCTTCCAGTGATTTAATTCTGTAAAACACGAATTTTACCAGCATTAGAAAATACATCTCCCATGGGAATCTCTCCAGGAATAAATAAATGAGTACCTGGATTTTTTTTTTTTTAAGTTTTGTTAACAATTTTAGCTGTGTGTGAATTGTAATATAGTTCTCTGGTTCATGTGAGAAAGAGAATTCAGTTGTTAAAACACGTTCATTAAGTGATACCTCATTATTTGCTACTATTAGATCAAAAGTGAGAATAGCTGAAGTATTTAATGGTATGAAAAGTGCAGAACAATTTGGGCTTTTGATTGTTTGGTCCACAAATAAGGTGGACATATTTATCAGAAGACGGATATGTTCCTAGGTACAAATATCATATTTGGAATTCATAACAAGACCTTGTTTTGGATATTATCAAGATAGTGCAATTCAAACCTTTATTTCAAAACAATTATATTGTCTTCAATTTGCACCAAAAAAATACCATTTAAACATAATGAGTTACAATACTTCCTTGCAAGCACTCCTCAGAAAAATACTGTGTCCTGTGAAGCAAATGTATTGGTTAAAATCTTTGCCTTTTTAGCACATTTTCCACAAAATAAAATGCCAATTTGTTCTTATTCTGTGCCTAGTATTTGCACTTCTATAACTTTGTGGCTAGCTTTGATTGCAGTTTTCCAGCACAGTATGTTACTCAAGTTAGAAAAAAACTTAATTAAGTATATTAACAAACATAGTGGGACAAGACTGCACAAATCTGGGACAAGATTTACTGACTTCCAGGGGGTCCATAAGGATTTACACTACTACTATCAGAGCAACATTTGACCATGCTTCTTTGCTATATGCACATATGTGATTTATAAATCTCAAATCTGGACTCTCACAGCCCCTTCACACCTTAATTTCCTTATCTGATCTCATAATGGTATCTAGGGCTCCTCACTTAGGATACAGAGATGTTTCTGATGGCAGAGGTTCAAAAGGTTGTGCATATACCTGCACCCTTCAGGGGTCTGAAGGACTTTGCACCCACGATTCCTCTGCAGTGGGACTGGAAACCAGCATCTGCTCTGCTCTGCAAGCTCTTTGTGTAACCATGGCTGTGCCTGGACAAAACCTTCACCTTCTCTTCCCCCCACACCACCCCATTGGCATGGTTTTGCCAGCACTCAGCAACTCTCCTGCACCTCCAAAACACAACAATTACATTTAGCATGTTTTTAAGATTTACCTATGGTTTTCCACTATGAAAAACTGCATCAGAAAGTGTATAAAATACCACAGCCTGTGAGACAAACAAATCCTTCCAGCATCAATGACTTCCAGCCAAGTTAATGCCCAGTTGCACATGTCTGCAGTAAATCTTCACCTTCTTCAACACTTCTGCATGATTTGCTGTCTTTAGGTATACTGACACCTTTTCTCATGTGAGAACTTTATGGCTTGATAACCATAAAGGGACAGCTGGCCCTGCAGAGTGGTTACTGCTTGCACTCACCTCCTAGTTAGTAGGAATCTAAATATATAGAAATGCACGTACAATTCTCACTTGTAACCCGATCCACGGGAAATGTCTGAGCTTATTACTGCGGGGATATGTGTCTTAGATCAGCAGTGGCTTTGTAAGTCCCTTTGTAATAATAGAGCTATGGCTCCCTCTGAGCAGCCCCGAGCTCTGAAGGAGGCTGCATGAAGTCCTCAGGCTGAGCCAATGGGCCAGGTCTAGTTCCAGCTTCAGCTGCCTCTGTTCATGCTGTACAGAAAAATCAGTCACAGGTAAGTGTTATGTAGAAAAAATATCTAAATTCACTGTGCTGAAAATATGTTTGTGGCTGCTTTTGTAAATAAAGGAAAAATCAAGACATTAAAAAAGTTTTCTTAGTTTCTCCCTCTTTCTTTCTCAGTGTTGTCCTGATGATGTTAATTTTGGAGGTGATGCATTCTGAGCCCCCTTTCCTGGGGCTGGGTTACCCTGTGATTTCCTGTCTGCAGGCAGAAAAGACTGTCTCATCTTTACAGGCCAGGCAGACCTGTAGGGACAGTGACTAATTACCTTCATTTATCATGCTTCCTGGCATCCTTTCAGGTAATCTGATCAAAATCTCTTACTTGACAGTGGCTCAGGAGTCATCAGTTCACAGGACCACCAGAGGAAAGCACTGAGGTTTTGGGATCCATTGTTGCTCTGACTGATAAGGTACTTAATTACTGTAACACAGAGGGAATATATTGCACGTGTGTCAGTTGTTAATTAAACTTATGTCTTCAATTTTGCCTTTATAAATCCTAAATTCAAAATAATTCTAACTTTGTGGTTCCCTCATTTCACTGTGATGGGAAAGAACAAACAAAAAAGGAGAACACTTGTTTTCAGGTAGCTGGGAAAGAAAGGATGAGGGAGCAAGCACGTATGACTGAGGCAACCTATTGCTAACTGAACTGCTTTCCTTTAGCTGCCTGGCAAAATTAAGGCATGCTATGTATGGGTTTTTCCACAAGGGAAGAGATGAGGACCAGACACCACTTCTTGCCAATGAGATTCTGTTGGAGTTTTCCTCCTCTAATGACACTAAAGAAAGGTCCTTGTCAAAAGGAAGGTGTTTAATAGGGCCATAAAAATTGGCTTTCCTCTCCTGTGGTGAGTGATGGGGATAGTGGCTGGAGTGCATCCATGATGGCTTCCTCATTGTCAGAAAGCCTTTTCCTTCTTGCTGCCTTTCAGCTGGCTGAATCATGGAGAATCTTTTAGGGGAAAAAAGCATTGGAGGTAATGATATGGAATAGCTAAAATCAGCAGTGTTAATGTTTCTCAGAAGTCAGAAAACCATCACCACTTACAGCAACTGCAAGGACACATGATAAGTAAAGCTCTCTCGACTTGCTGATTTCTGTGACAAAAATTCCTACAGCTGAGCTACCCTGACATTGTTTTGTGAAGTTTCTTAAAAGTTACATTTTTCTGCCAAATAATCAGTACCTCTTCTCAAAGCTAGCATGGTCTCATGCTAGCATGTTTTCTTCTCAGTTCAAGATGTGAAAAATGTCATTCTTTGCTTTTACAAACATTTTATTAAATTCTTCCAAATTCATGGAAGGTGCCTTAAATACTGTAAATTGAAATTCCTAACTGTTCCATTGAAATTTCAAGTGTCACACTCCTCCCCTTAGTAAAAGTTGTAATCCTCTATCCAGATCCAGATCCAGATCCTTATCAGGGGTTTTGTCCTTATCAGAATGAGATGTTACCTTGCAATTCTGAGCACTTAAGAAATGTATTTCTGCCCTTCACAGAAGACTATATTAAATTGTGCAGAAGGCATCTTTCCTTCTGTTCCTTTTTCATTACTTTTTTCAAAATTTACCTAAGACAAGAGTTATTCTTCAGTTAGGGAGGATTGTATTTTATCCTGCTCATTCATTATAGCATTAATCTGAACTTTCCTCTTGTAATCCATTAACTGAACAAAGGACCTTTGCATGGAATGATATCAATATCCATGAAAGTGAAAGAGTAAAAATTCCTTTTTTCCAATTGCAATATTCCACAAGAGAAAGAAACAGTATAATTAATGGTTGTGTAGAGAGACATTATACTTTCTTATTTTGTACATTCTTGAAATGGAAAATAAATTGGTTCATTGTCCTAAGATCCAAAATTTCATTTATTTAATCTTCTAGAGCTCTGCTAAATATATCCTCAGCCATGTCAGTAGCAGTGTAAGTCTATGGATTTGCTAGTCATACACTGCATGGTATTGTGTTACCTCAGTGCTATATTTTGAATCCCCCACACATTCATTACTGTAAAATGGTCAAGTACTTTCCTTTAGGCTATGCTCTCTTGGATATTTACTTACACTTGACTGAAACTTACAGATACTTATTCAGTTTGCTGAATACCTTTTTATAGTATAATAATACATTCCACGAATGATCACTTAAAACATTAGGTACCTGGAAAGTTTGCAGAGCAAAGCCAGCACATGTACACATTTCATGACCATTTGCCCATATACATTTTTTTTTCCTTGACCTATTCCTTGCTTTAACAGCTTAAAGCAGAGCTTTCCTGAGAAAAAATGCTTCCCTTTGGGATCACCTCACAATTTAGAATGTTATCACTTGGACTTCAGTGGCTGTTTGTCTCTCACTGATTTTCCATTTCTTGAGTAGGTAGGAAGTGTTTGTGTCAATACTGTCCTACATTCCCTAGCAATTATTCTAATGCAATACAATTTATAATAAGGTTCTACCTCTCCCAGGTTTTTACACAGGAAAGAAAAATATGGTATTAATCACACTATTGATATGCATTAATCACACTATTGATATGCATTAATCTCAGTATTGATATGCACTAATCACACTATTGATATGCCTCAGAATGGTGACAGGAATATGACATCAAAAGAAGCCAATGAAAAACTTCCCCATTTCCAGGCAGAGGGAGGGGAAAAGTCTATGGTATGTAATTATTTATACAGCTCGTTTAGAAAGATACTTTGCTATTATCTGACCTGTTTTCTCTTTGATTTTTATTATTTTTTCCTGGCCACTTCAGTTTTCTTTAGGAATTTTACCTGTATCAATGTGCAACATAGGACTGCAGTACAAGCCTTTTCCTAATCTGTATTTTAACTAACTTAATGAACTTTCCTTGAGTCTCACTGGGATGTCTGCAGTCAGTGGGCTGCGCATTCATAATAGGTTATGGTAAGAAAAAGAAGGTAGATGCCTTTTTGTGTGATTTTATGGACTAGTCAAAGTTTCACTGATTTTGGAAGACACTTACACCCTGTTCCCCACTCTGCTATTCCATAAACTGCCACAGTCAATTTTATCACATCTCATGCACAGGGTTATGCCAGACAATTGATGAGGCAAGAGGATGTTTCCCTGTCCAGCTCTGCAAGACAAGTTCATCTCTGAAGGAGAAAGGAGACACTTAATAGCCTTTTGGCCACTTAATAGTTTTTGTATGTGAACAAGGTTGTTTTAAACTTCTCAGAATGGTTCCAGTTGTTAAGAAGGAGTTTTAGGAAAGATGGATTAGTGGACATAATGAAAGTAGTAAACCAATACAAAGTGTACTTTATTCCTGATGTAGATCTACACCTCATCAATTCAACTGTATGTTTACAGGTGATCCCACCTTAAAACTGAATCACTTCTTCTGAGTATAGGCATGATTCTTAAAGTGAATACATTTGGCCCAAGTTTATATTTTTGGCCTGTGACTACATTTTGCCAGAGATGGGCATTCTGACAGGCAGTCAGGGAAGGCAATCTCATGGCTTTCAAGTAACAAAATGCCTGTTAGTAGTGCTGCTCTGGTTTTGGGTGGAGGTGAGGGGAGCAGGGTTGGGGTTTTACTTTCGTATTTTTAACAGAGACCAAGAATAATTCTCCTGAACCATGCTCAGCAGAAAGAAGTGTGCCCATTCCAGGCAGCCTGAGCCAGGCAGACACCGCATTTTGTTTTCCTGGGAAGAAGCAATGATGGCTCACCCCATCTGCTGCCCCAGAAAGGGTAAGAGACACGAGTCATGCTGTAGGAAGGCAAGAGGCAGCATGTAGTCAGGGTGGGGATGCATCCTGGGAATCTCACCCAGTCACTGCCAACTACACAGCTCAGGATAGCAGCAAGGTCAAAGATCCAGGTGACACCAACCATCACTGATTGTTTAACTTAAATTCATCCATCTGGGGGACTTCTTAGATCTTGTGGGTCGTGCACAGATACATCAATATAGCCCAGGGGACCTGAGATTGAGAAGCATGAAATCATTTCTTCAGATTGGCGAATAAAAGCCTGAAGCCATGTGAATCTCTGCAGAGGTTGTATTTCAGGACTCAGATTATGTCTGTAGTCATTAGTGTGCTACCTTTAGGTATTGCAAGAAAATTTTCCACTGAAGAGATGAACTAGCAAGGTTAACCTTTTGGCACTGAGAAATTATCAAGAAAAAAACAAATCGGCAAATACCTGTAAACACACCTAGTGTGCAGGTGAGATATCCTCAAAACACTGTTGGATAAAAACAGCACAGCCATGAGAGAGGTCCAATCAAACTACTGCCACAGTCCCAGCAGCTTAAATTGATTTGACCTGACTTTATGATTTGTGCTACTTGTCAAACACATATTTTTCTTCCTGAAAACACTTTTTGTAGGAGTTTTTTCACTGAATTTTAATTATTGAACCACAGTCGTCAGTAGGTTAACCACAGATTTATTACTGTGATAGGCAAATAAAGCAAGTGCACCAGCTTCCAGTGGATTCTGCTATCCCTGGAACTGGTTTGCAGGAATGCTTGAGCAGACTCCAGTCAGCACCTCCCATTGCTCAGCTGCTGTGGCTGCACAGCTCCTCACTGATGTGGTAGTGCCCCGTGATGGTGGGCTGAATCCAGGGGGTTACTGCTGCAGCAAGGAGACCTCCCAGTACAGCAAGCACAGTCTGAGCAATTCCTTGTGAGAGTTTCTCAACATTGTTTTATCTTCTTGTATATTTTCTTTCAAATGTACACGGAACAGGTGAAGTTGGAAGGGACAATTTTGGAGATCACCAAGTTGAAGAGCAATAGACTAACAGAACAGTTTACCTTGAAAAAGACCTCCAATACTACAGATTCCAACTGTTAATCCAGCACTGCCGAGGCCACCATTAAACCATGTCTCCAAGTGTCACATCTATGTGTCTTTTAAATATTTCCAGGGACAGTGACTCAACCACTTCTCTGGGCAGCCTCTTCCAATGCCTGTCAACCCTTTAGGTGAAGGAAATTTTCCTAATATCCATTTTAAATCTCCCCTGGTGCAGTTTGAGGCCGCTTCCTCAAACTATGCTGCTACTTGCCACTTAGGAGAAGGGACCTTGCTACGGCCTCCTCTGAGGTAGTGGTAGAAAGCAAAAACCCAATGTTACCCCCAAATAGTGTAGACAGACTTTGGTCTCCATTTCTGTAAATATTTGCTTCGAGTAAAATAACTCAGAAGAAATCTACAAAAACTGTTAAAATCAACCAAACCTGTTAAATATCTGCTTTGAAATGTTTTGATTCACTAGCTGAACAACTCACTGACTGTAAAAAAGTGGTATTTCAAGAAACATTTTGGGAACTCTGGCTGATCTGGGTGACGTGGATTTTGGTGTGTGTAGGCATGAAGAAGTCACTCAAGAGGGGAAGTCTGGCTTCTCTCATGGAAGAAGGTCATTGAGGCCCAAGAAAAAGTGCATCAAAACATGGGCAGGACATCAAGTACATGAGCACTGCTGTTGCCTGCAGTGGGACTGCTCCCGAGCTGGGGGTAAAACCAAAGTTAAATGTTTTCCTGGGCTTCTGCTTCACCTTGCACTTGTTTTTAAGGGATGTTTTAATTTTTTTAAGCAACAAAAAATACTTCATGCTATTGCAGGCTAATGTAATGTGACGGGTTTACTTTATACACTAAATTATAAAAATAAATCTATCCCCAGTTTTCACCTGAATTTGACATTTCCCTTGTTCTCTTTGTGCTTAAATTTAAAAGTGGTAGCCTAAGGGAAGGCGTTTGAAGAATTCTGTGTTTATAAGTAGTCTATATTATATTTTATATACGTGGGTAGTACCTATAGTCTTCCCTTTTAGGCCTGAGGGGAAGAAAATGGTTTCCTGCATCACAGAGCTGCAGCTCCTGTCTGCAGGCAGGTACACAAAGCTCCCTTTAACCGGCTGGAGGGAGCGGTGAGATGAAACATGCCCACTGATGGTTAACAGATCTGTCCCTCAAGACTGCTTTTCACCAAACATGGCATTTGTTTACACTCAGCTAAAGCTTTTAGCATTTTTGGGCCTATAAGAGGATTTGGCTGGTAGCCCTGCTGCTGATTGTCATATTCCCTAGCTAGAGACGTCAGTTACCACTTCTCTTTCTTCTTCCGTTCATTAAACTTTTTGTATATTTTCTCTGTCTTTCCCAGGAATTAGTGATGACATGTTCCATTTGCATATTACTGTAGTTCTTCCAGGGGATGTGAGTGCACACAGAGCGTGCAGCTTTTAACCCACTAGGGATTCAGGGGACCAGGAGCAACATAATATCATTAGAATATTATTTGTAGCATCTTGTGTATAAAAAAACCCAGTGAAAAAATAAGAGCTGTTCAGATGGAACTGAATATGCACACATAGTGCTTTTCTTTCATGACCTACCACTGAGCATTTTTCTCTGCAGATGACAGGAAGGTATTTCTGGAAATCTGTCACAGTGTAACTAACTGAGAGGATCTCTGAGCTAAAACTGTTTAAAAAATCCCCTTTTATTACTGTGTGGTGCTGGCAACACAGCTGATTTCTCAGATTTGAAGAACCTTCAAGGTGTTGCTGTTTCACATTGCCTGCCTGAGGAGTTACTAAGGGCTCACACACATGGGAGAAACACTCTTCCCCTTTCCTTAGGTAACACAACTTTCATAATAATACAGGCTACTCTGCCATGCAGGGCTGAGGCTCAAGGCCATGTAATTTAACTTCAGTCATGGACAGATGATGTAGCCCAGCTGCTGCTGATTCATGTTTTTTGGTTCCTACCCTAGAATGCTCTGTTCTGCCATTTTTTCCCCCTGGTTCATTCTCAAACTCAGAGTTCACTGACAATAATTTACACAATCAGAATTGAGAAGGCAATAGCCTCAGGGAGATGGGTAGGAGCAAGCAGCTGGGCACCAGTAGCAGTTGACTTAATTTGCCTAGCATAACTGTCTTGGCTTCTTGTGACAATGAAGGGATTTAACCACACTGGAGTCATTTCACATACTTCTACCTTGCTAAAAATTATAAGCTTGCCCTAGCTCATGAGTAAGTTCCTGTTGGTGTCTAGAAAAGAGACAAGTACCTCTAGAGGGAATTTCATCTGTCTGAGATGCTTTCAGAGCAGCTCATCTGACTCTGTCCCCGTGGAGGATGGTGAAAGCTACAGATTAAGGCAACCAGACTATATGAACTGGTCTGGAACTTCCAGGTGTTGAAGAAAGCTTTCAAGATATTGTCTTGTCCAGATTTTAGTAACATTAATGAATACTGCAAGAGATTCATCTAGGATGAGCCTTCCTCCTTGATATGAATCTTAGCAACTCCCAATGATTTTAAATCTGCAGTGGAACAGGAAGATTTCTGCCCATCATGCTCCCTGACATTTTTGCCATTCCCATTATAGCCATTAATCCTGTGTTCAGAGTCAAGCTGCTGCATTGCAGGTGTGTAGAATAGACTACCTTGGAAACCTCAAATAGCTAAAATCTAGGGAAATTAAGCACATTTATAGGGATAAATATGGTATAGACATGGAAACACTGGCTTTAAAATGGTTAGCTTGGAGAACAATAGCAAGTAGCTGTAACAGCAGGGACCTCAGTTCAGGCTGTAAAACCTGCCTTTATGAGAAATTTTATCAAATTCTCAAACCAGAACTCCATGCAAGCAGGGCTACATCCACTGTAGTATCAATTAGCTACTCAAAACCTAGGACTGTATCACACAAGCTACCTATGCAGTAATGAAATGTGCATGATCTTACTCTCTGTCCCTCTCAAATGAGACTCCAGACAGTCTTTGACAAAGGCTCTGTCCAAGAAAGGCTGTCGTTTATTAAAAGATCCGCAGTAACCCCAGCTCAATTTGTGGCTGGCGCTTGGCTTTTATGTATGATGAATTAGAAAGTGGGATGGTTCCTCCTCACACTACAGGTTTCATTTTACCCTTCTTTGTGAAAAATTCCTTCCTTTCAACCCACAGACCTGGAAAGCATTTCAAAGCCTGTCCTGTTCATGTGATAGTTTGGTAATACCTCAAGAACTGGTGAATTTAAGAAGTAAGTTAAGAGTTCCCCATGTTCAATTCTGAAGCAAATCTTAGGACCACTTAGGTGGTTTCCATTTTGTACCACTTCTGGAACTTCTTTGATTTTAGCTGGTAAAAGAATGTAACTACATTTCTAATAATTCAACTGGACCAACTGAACACCTTCTCTGTCAGCAGGAATACTACAGGGGGAAAATCCATATGGCAAAATCTTTATTGAAAATGCCTTACAGGACTGAGCTAATTTCAAGTATATGCTTACTTTTTCAAACACACCTTGTTTATTTTAATTTTTTTTTCTGTGAAGTAGTTCTTTTAAAAAAGTCCTGTAACTGTTTTTTAATTTCAAACTGTAATGTGTGTGCCTGGCTGTATGTACATCCTCCTGTTATCCTCTTGATAGTCCAGTGAAATCTCTGCTAGACACACAGCTGCTGTGGGATCCAGTTTCATTAGCCACTTCCTGCGGCTCTGTGCTGTTGCTGGGGCTCTCAGCTATTCTTCTTCCCCTTCTTTCAGTTTGCTCCCCCCCTGTTTATTCTCAATAGAGTCATATACTGTAAGGTACATCAGCTCTGATGTCTTTTCTGAAAAGTTTTCAAAAGAACTGGTACTCTTAAAGCATGTGGAGATGAATGTATCCAGTTTCACAAAAGTACACTTAATTGAGGAAAAAGGGAAGTTTCAGGGGTTGGCCTCAGTTCCAGCAGGTAGCAGGGCTGCATTCGTATCTTGTGTGTCAGCAAATTATTTCCGAAGCCTGGAAGCACAGTGAGAGCGTTGATGGAGAACGGAAGGAACTGCCATAGTTTTAGAGCAGGGACACACAATTTCTGTGAAAATTCAAAAATTAGAGCATATGCTGAAACTGGCCATATTCTGCTAAGATACTCTGCAAAGTTATGAAGTTTTACATGTTTCACAGACTGGAATTTGGCTTCCTGTATATAATTTAGTAAATTGTTTGTGGAGGTTTGCTACCTCTGCATAAACAGGAGCTCTTCAGTGCCAATGATCTTTCCTCATGACTGTACAGTGGAAATGGTCAATGCTATATGATAAGGACAGTAATGCTACTGATTTAATAGAAGCTTACAGAGAAATTTTCTTCTTTTACATTTAATCTTTCGAACTGGATTAGACTTCTGAAGGAATGTTTTGTCTTGCGGTCATTTATTTGTCCTTTTCCCACTCATTTACAAAACACAATTTATTTAAATGCACAAAATAATATTTTATAACAAATATTAACCTTCAATTTTCAAAACAGCTATAGCTTCTAAGTATTTCTTGGATAAAGATTTAGATTTGGCACACAAGGTTCTTCATGGTCTGAAATCTTTCAGCATTTCAGCAGCCTAGTGAAAGTCTGTTTCCTTTTGACCAGATTATCCCAGTTAAGTATATGTGGCTTTTGTAGAAAATACAAAGTGATTGTTTTCCTATCTGCTTCTCAATTTTCTCCTGCCTCTGTGCATGCTTGTGTAAGTAACCTTAGAGGAGAGTTCAGTCTCTGAGGCTATGACTATTCTAGTAAATTAAAAAGTGGCAAGGAATGTTCCCAGACACTGTTCTTCAATTGCATTTACTCCTAAATTTTTAAAAAGGTCCCAGGGATAGTTTTGGCTCACACTAAACATCACTCTCTTGGACAATATCCAGGTGTGAGCTGAGGATGAGAAAGGGATGGAAAGCCTTCCCAGTGGGCAATTTGAATACAGGGACCCTGTTTTGAAGGGCAAGAGTGTGACAATATGAACCCAAGTACCAGCAGTGCTCATTGCCAGAGAGTGGTTCCAAGCATGTTTATTAGGTCAGATACAATTTAAGTGGTATTCAGGGTCATCTACCTCTTTGATATTTTTAGGACCTTTAAGGTACCCCTCTCATTTCAAAGGAGCTGACAGTGAACCCACAAAAGCTTTGATATACCAAGACACAACAAAGTAAGTAGTTCTGTGACAGTCATCAGTGTAACTCATATGCTTGAGGTCAGCTCCATCCTCTTCACATCTCTAGGCTGAAGCCTAAAATATGTAGTTTTGGAGCTGTCTGGCCTCTCACTGAAGTTGAATCTTCACAGGATGGTCTCTTGTTACATTGTCAAAAGTATTTGAGGAGAAAGAAGACCAGTTCAGCCCAATTTCAAAAATTAGGCCTTTTTTAGTGCAGCCACTCTCTCTCAATGAAATATTTGGTTTCTGGCTACTTGTAAAGTTACTCTTGATCAAACCTACATAGTGTAGAAACAGGAAAAGACAACAACTGGTGCCTCATGTCACCTTTCTCAGAAGACTGATGACAGTACTGGTGTTGTCATCCAACTTAGCATCTTTAAAATAGCACAGCTTAGGGACAAAAACCATATAGATGACAGCTGACATGTCTGAATCCAAAGCATACATGTGCCATTCACATCTTAAAGATAAAACAGAAAAGTTGGTACATTTGTCATTGATGAAGAGAGAGAAGGTTTTTATGCCTTATTTTTGCAATCTGAAAGATACATCTCTGACCTAACCCAGCTTAGGTTTCATTTGAGAGACAAAAGAAGAAACAAAGACACCTCAAAGAGTGGTCTTGAAAGGTTTCTGAATGTACCTTGAGGTTGTTGTGCATTAGGTACCTGACTTTTACATAGCTAAAATAGAATCCTACCTTAACTTCTTACATGAGGATTTTTTATATCTTTCAGAAAAATAGATGCTGTTTCAGTTAGATACAGTGGATCTGGAGTCATTCTGTGGTCTGTGTTAATATTAGAGGAAATTAAAAGTACCTCTATGTTTAAAAGCTATTGGCCCATGAAATTTTGCAGAGATGACACACACTGAATGACAGAAGCAAGATGTAAGTAGGCAGGCTATAGACAGAGATGACTTTGCATGGTTTTGTCCACCACAAACATATGGACCACATATTCAGCACCAGTATTTGACATGGCACCATTTGGCATCATGACAGCCTTTGTGCCAAATTGCCCTGATGACAATGTTTTGAATGCAGGGCTTGGTTGTCTTTGTTGTTGCTTCATAACACTATGAAGTGTTGATAGAAACTTTGCCATGACACAAAGGGATTCCCAGGAAAATAACAGAGCTTTGATGTTTATTTATTAACATCAAGCTCTGGATGTGGTGACAACTCCAGCAGAATCAGGGTAACCAAGCACTCACTGCAGTAACTAGGAAACATAGCTCAGACTAAAAGTGGGCATCTTGTGGTAGGGTGGATTAGAAGGGCATCTGAGAAAGCTGACAGAAGATTTGAAAAGATAAACAATATTTACTATTTTAATCATCATTTATCAACAATGACAAACCTCCAAAAAGTGAACTGTAAATCTTGAGTCCCCCAAAGTGGAAAAATGAAATCCAGGGTAAAAAAATCTGTATTGCCTATGGGGAAGCTTGTTGATCAGGACCAAAGGCACAAGGTTGCTATGAAGGGATTGCAGACAGAATACCTCTGTCAAAAAAAAAAAAAAAAAAAAAAAAAAAAAGCAGCAAAGAAGAGTCTGACTATTTATACAGTCCAGAGGTAGCCCGGAATAATATAAGCTAGTGTGGCATTGCTAAGAGGACCAGGGTGGTGGTCAACCTCAGCACTATGCAACTTCTGTGATGTGTTCTTGCAATAATTTCCATAACACCAGTTGCAAGGGGAACAGACGGGTAGGTTGCACAGAGGTTACTTGGAGTACCTAGCATAGTAACAGGATATCAGTCCAGCCTGATATAGTAAGAAGCACACGGTAATTAGTCTGGGTGTGAAAAAGCAGCCCTGCCACAGTTGTATATCTTCACTATAAATAGCTGGGCACATGGACTTCTAGTACTTATTGAAGACATTTTACCTCCCTGCTTTAGAATAAAACCATCAATCTTTAGCAAAAACACCAGCAACTCAGGCAGACAAGGATTTTTAAATCCAGAGACAACAGGAGCCTGAAAGTAGGAAGCAGGAAGTTTAATTGCTGCTTCTCTTCTCCTAGCCCTTCCCCTTGAACAATTTGTCATATCTGATTGAGGCTGGCTGATTTTACAGTGCAGATGACAGGTCTAGGCAGGCAGCACTGCTTGTACAGTAGGACTAGGAAGGAAGCCCAGGTAAATCTGTGCCAGCTCATGAAGTTAAAACAGTTTTGCATATGAAAAGGAAACCATAACTAATTAACACCAGGCAGGTGGTCTAGCTGGAAAACTAAAATCCAAACTAGGTCACAAGGGAATATGGGACTTGGCAGATGAAACTGTAACTGAAATCATCTCCTAAGACCAGCCAAGTGAGAGCAGAGCCAACTATCCTTATGAAAAAATATGCCTGTGCTAGTCATTTCTGAGAAAAACACCCAAGGACAAATGACTGCTCTCAAAATGAGCATGATTACATTTAGTCTTCAGGGCTTTGTTTCTAAAAGAGTTTTTTGTTAAATGCTAATCTTATTTGGTCAGATTTGCAGTGAGATCAAAATCAGTTTTCATGGTGCTTTAAGAGAATCAGCAGGGAAGATGATTGGGGGTATCAAGTATTTAAACAAAGGGAAGGGTGTGAAAATTTATGTCACATTTTGGCGGGACTTGGAGGAAGCAATAGACCCTGCTGAGTTATGAAAGCAAAAGCAGATACCAGCAAAATACAGAGCTGGCTGTGTATCAACTACAGTACCAGGGACTGTAACCAGAACGGTGGGAGAAGGTTTTGTTTGGAGGAAAGAAATGGAGAAAGTGAGATTTGTGAGGTGAAAGATTCTGCTCTTTCAATGAAAATAATGACTGAACAAATACAAGCACAGCATCTTAAAACTTACCATGAGTAGTGTAGGAACTTTGGGAAACTGAACACCCAGATCACATATTCAATTGGTGGCCCTTAGGGATACAGAAATGATTTCGTCCCCTCAAATTCCTGAAATGTAATCCTGTGACATATCTAAATGTAAAAGGAGACTGATGGAGTCTCACCCACAAGCTAAAGAAATAGGTGAAAGATTTGGACTTTTAAAAGCTTATGAGAGCTTACAAATGTGTAATGTAACAGCATGTACAAAGTTTCAGCTATTCCTGCTGCTGCAGGTAGATTATTCCACTCAACTCACTGTACCTGTGGTCAGAATATGTATAGTTCTCCATGTGAAAATCTTGAGCTGCGCATTTAAAACACACAAAAAATACAGCCTGTAAGATCAATTGACTGTGTTTCAATGGAGTTCTTTGGCAAGCAATTCAGTGAAGAGCTAATTGTAATCAGTGAACAGGAGAAGTAGCTCTTTAGCTTTAATCAGCCTCATGGTACCGTTTATACCTTCTACTATAAACACTATTATGGTAATTCTATAACAATCCTCATTCATACTTCACTAAGATCATGATTGTTCTACTTTACACTGCAAGGCTCACATGCAGTCACTCACATATGTAGAGCATTATACACATACCAAAAATACAGAGGCCCAAGTTCTTAGCTGGTCAATAATGGTGTAAACTACTGCTGCCAGGTAAAGCCCATACACTTGTGTGAAATATCTGCCTTTCAAATATTTTTTCAGCCATATTTAAATATGTACAAGGCAAGGCACAAAATACTAAGGGATCAGGGTTTGCTTGCAAAGAAACTCTGGGACATGGAATGCTACATTCTGCCCAATCAAACCAGAGGACTTGAAGACCTAACTTTCCTCATTTCTCCATTGCCAGCTCACTGGACCTTCTTTGAGCCTTCAGCTCCATGCTATGCAGGCCACCCTGGGTAAGTGATACCAGATAAACTTCAAAACTCATCAACGTGGTTGGAGCTAATCCACTAACCCTGCACTGAAGTGGATTAGGAGAAACTCGCTGTGGTTACTGCTGAGACTGTGTTGGCATAGCAAACATCTGCCAGGGTGAGTAACATCTCCTGGCACCACAAGGTTTGCAAGGTAAATGTGTCATGTATAAGAGAAATGAGCCCAAACATAACAACTTGTTCTTCCATTAGGGAGACAGAAAGGAGAATTGGTTTGTCACAAAAGGCTTAGGAAACAATTTCATCTAGAAGACAGCAGCATGGAAGGGGGAAAAAAATCTAAGGTTGGGAGGACATAAAAAGGGCAGAGTGGATACCAGAAGTTAGAGTGGCAGCATGAGAATATATTTTATAGATCTTAGTGCATGAGAAAAGCTTTCAAGCTTCTGCATCAGACTGGGAATAGACCATGCAGGAGTTAGAATCCATTTCATCAAGACAAAAGGGAAGTTTATTCCCCCTTTCATATCATGTTCTCACTAATTAACTGCTCCCAAGACATTGCCCTGCTAACTTCCTTTCTTGTGTCCCTCCAGCAGTCTTCAGTTAATAAAAAATAAACAATTAAAAAACAAACAAGCAAACAAACAAAAAAAAGAGACAAATCTGGCTACTGAGCAATCAGAATCTCTTTCTTTACATGCTCCACTTTAAGCAATATACTGTCTTTCCAACAAGCAAGAATATTCTCTGAATGGGAGCTAAACCAGCTGAATACCATTGTTTAAAAGCTCCATACCATCACTGACCTGCTGCAGTAAGTTATCTACTCAGATCATTTGGGAGTCTTCTATAGTTTGTGCACAGAAGAATGATGGACTAATTGATACAGTCATCATAATCTCTATAGAAACACTTCTCATTGTCTTGAGGGAAACATATCTGAATCTGTAAGAGCTTTTATTACTTATATTAAAATTATTCTCTTGGACAACTATCATACTGAATTGGGCATTAAGTTGAAACCAAGCTATTAAAAAACCACCCTGAGGTGATTTTTGTATAACTTTTAATTATTGAGTTAAATAAAACATCAGTTGTCTTTTAATGAAATATGTCACTGCATTCAGCCTTTCCCTTGAGTTTACCAGGTTTGCTCAACTAAACACTTAGAGACAGCTCTGTTATTATCATTTTTACATTTATAGTGACAGATAGTAGTCTAAATATGCTTGGACTACCCAGCAATGCAAATGAGTATCACAGGAAAAGAGGCTTTAGGAGAATGAAATAGAAGAAGGTCAGTGTTTGGCTCCCATAGAGCAAAGCTGATAGTCTGTATTGCAAACTCACTGCATGGCTACAGAAAAAGCCAGGTGCTTTGATAAGAACATCAAGTGTTCAGCGTGGGTCACCTAGTCAAACCCTATTCCCGGACCAACTGCAGGGAGGTGCCAGACCTGAAATACTCCCAGGCTGGAGGAAAGGAATGCCCAGGGCTAGACTATTCCTCTGCCAGGATGCAACTGCTGTTCATATGGCAGTGAGCCCAGGCATAGTGAGAATCCCATTACAGCTTTGTTGTGCATGCAGTCCAAGGGAAGACAAAATGGCCTGGGAATCACATTATGGAACTTCACGAGATTTGCCTTAGATGCTCCCATCCCTGTCAGGGCACATGTTGACTGCACATGTTCAGGGCCCTGACTGCTGTCAGGGGCAAAGGCAGCACTGGAGACAGCCCCTGCTTTGTGATGCAGGAGTGGTCCTTGGCAGGAAGAAATGCTCCACTGTTGTACAGCATCTTCTCTGTCTTTACCTAGCCGCACAGGAGTGCTGCAAAGTATTTTGTAACCACTTAAAGTGAAGACAATGGGCACCCTGCGAGGGTAGCAATGTAGGCTTAGGTGATGCATGGGTTACTGCTGGACTTGGCCCAAGGCACACTTCGGGTGAAATCAGTCATCCCATTGGCCTCCCTGGGATTTGGATAATGCCAGTTTGGCTCCCTGACCACCAGGCACAGTTTGTACTGTTCATGCAGATTATATTGTTAGCCTTTTCAGCTTGATTACCTATGCCAAAAAAATTGGAGGCTTGAAGGTTATTCTCTTTAAGAGGAGAAATTGATGATGGAGTGAGATATCTTGCCTGCAGTTCTCTCTGGCTGCAAGCCCTGTGTTCCTAAACCCAGGTAATAATAAGCAATGGGAGACAACTTTGATTTTGGCCAAACATATTAACATTTTTGAAAAGGATCTTACACTCCTTTGAGTAGAGGCACAGGCTTGTGTTCTGTTTTGAGAGGTGAAACCACTTCATAGTTTCTTTCCAGCTTTTTTGAAGGAAGGGTGGCAGCTTAGTCCAATTTCTTCAGTGAATTCATGCCCGGCTCATTTCAGTCTGCCTGTTTCACCATAGCCATTCCTCACACTGCATGATTTTCTCTCTCTTTTGCTCTTTCATTTGGTATCAAATTTTCTGCACATTTTGTGTATTTTATGCACTATGAAAATCAATAAAACAGATTGAAAAATGAAATGTTAATGAATAACAACAGAGAGACTGCAGCTGTTTCATTTTAAGATGCTTTTAATCTCCATTACCATAGCCAACAGCATGCTCTCCAGCAACAAGAGTTACCAAGACAGACGTACTGTCCCCATCACTAATGATAAACCACTGAAAGACCTACTCAGCTGCAGCATTGCTATGAATGATCTGAGTCCCTTCATCGAAGCTCCTACACCACAATCAAGGAGTGTCTGTGCAGCATCACTTTCAAACACTCAGAGCTATGGAATCGTTCCATGAAGTGACTGAACCAGGGCAGCCCAAGCTCCTTCTGTCTTACTAGTCCTTATCTGCCTAGGGACACACAGGAAAGTGAAGGCAAACCAGCTCAAGGTGGGAAGTACTGCACATAAATTTCAGCATGCTAATCCCTTCCACAGATGCTCTCATTTAGGTGTAAAATGGTTTAAGGTTTTTGAAGTTCCGTGCCACCGGGATTTATTTGCATTTCCTGTAGGAGGCTGTGGTTTGATGTAACAAAATGGACAACGGTGATACCAACTGAAGAGAAATTTCCCCAGTTACAGAAAGAATAACAGAAACCCTCAAAAAACCCAAAGCAAAAGATGGTAAAAAATATTTTTAACTGATTTTGCAACCAGATCATTTCACCAATCTTATTCACAATGAAGTCATACAAATAGCATGCTAGAAGCTCTCCTTTTCTTTCTGAAAAGGTTTGTTCTGGAAAAATTGAGGCTTTATGTCCATATTTTACTTTTAGCAGTTAAGGACAGTCCCATTGTAATCAGTTTTGCTCAGTTCTGCCCTACTTACTAGCACAGTAATTGCAAAAGTGATTTCAAATAACTCTTAATTAGCTAAATTTGTACATGCATAGTTAAAGCAGAAACAACAGAATATCTATTCAAATTTCCCTCATCATCCTGTACTTCTACAACTCCTTTAAGTATTTGCAGAGTTGCCATGAAGCCTAACCCAGCATTAGTGAATAGTATGAAGTCAGTGGATACTCCCTGGTTTGTGAGGTACAATCTGAGAAGAATAAAGCTCATCTTACTTTGATTGGTGCATTTGGTCAGTAGGTACCCTGGTCTGGTAAACAGAGAATAACTGCGATTACAAGAGTCTGTAATCAATCTTCTAGCCCCGAGGCCTATGTGAAGATAGGAAAGTTAGGGACAGAAAGAGAAGACTTGAAACCAGAGTGTGAATGACTGTGCACAAAGTGGAAGGAAAGAGTGTGAGAGACCAGTTTGAATTGTAGTACCTGAAATCCCCCTAGGAGATCCAGAAAATGGGCCAGGATTTGGCAATCTTAGGAATTAGACCTGGAAGTGATCTTTCAACATGGGGATGGACTCGAGCTTCTTCCTGCAGTAGGAAAAACCTCATTTACTCTACAAAAATGCAGCAGGAACTACTGAGCTGGTACTGCCCAACCCGTAAGAGACAATGATCTTTATTCTGCACTTTTCTGTGTTTGGGCACACAGGATAGATACTGGCAGATCTGCTGGGGAGGTACCTGGGACAATTCAGATATATTAACCTCCATTTCTAATGAATGAGTCAATGCAATTCCAGTGCACCTTAAAATGTTTGAAACCCTTTAAAATTTACTTTCACTAAAGCTGTTGTCTATTTAGGATTACATCAACATTAGTCAGTAGCATTCTTTGAATAATAGAGTCCATCCCCCTGGCAAAACTCACCTTGATCTGTATTATCATTTAGACTCCACCTGAAAACCTCATTAATTTAAATAAGCAATAGAGACTGAAGTAAAATTCCATTCATGCTTAATTCTCTGATGTGGTTTTGAAAAATCTTTCCTCTTTAGCCAGTCTTGTGCTACATGCTGGATGGTCTTTGCTTTGACCACCTCATAAAAAAAGGCTCATAAATATTTTCATGTGTTATTTAAACTAGCGGTACTCCCTGAGGCACTATGCTTTTATTTTTAAAAATCCTTTGTGTATTCCTAAAGCATTTCTAAACCAGTAGCAGAGGTGAACGTGTATTTTAACCCAGGAAAGCCATGTTCTCTCAATATCAGAATGCAAATTTTCTTACTCCATGCTGATAAGAATAAAACATTTTTAGCAACACGCAGTTGATTTATGTGCTTTCCTCCTAAAAATCACCAATTTCTGATTATGAGCGAAAATAGTTGTATTATTTTTCTTTAATAGATGCTTTCCAAAACAGAAAATGTATTCTTAGTATGCTACATGGAACACACTGGTAGGCTCTCCCCTTGCTTCTTGGGAATGCTTTGAAAGAAGGAAGGAGGTATAAAAGCAGCACCTGGGATGGGTGAGAGCTTGCCTGGAGAAGAGTGTGATTAATACAGGTGTGGGGGCAGTGACTGTAGGCATGTGGAGCAGGTGGGGAGATGGGAATGCAAAAATCACCTGGCATAAGAGATGTTTTGTTTTCCCCAGCTGACAAGTATGAATACCGGTGAATTAAGTTCTACTGCAAGCAGAAGGACCTGTACTCACAACAAGTGGGCAACAAAAAATACACAAAAATACACAGCAATATTGATGGAATATCACATTTTAAAAAATCAGATGTAAAGTAGGATTTACACCAAAAAGATTAGAAATTACACAAGCAGAATAAGTATCAGGCAATTGGATAAACCCAGATATTCCAGAAAAGCTAGAATGGTTCTTCCACATTCCAGTTCTGCTCCCAATTTATCATTCAACAGGGAAAAAAAAAAACATTAAAAAGTCTTTTTGGCTTACAGCCTAAGCATATTCTTCTTGGCAATTTATAACCTGTGAGCTTCTTTGTACTATCCTGAATTAGGACAGGAATGACATCATCCTGAGTGAGACAGGTATTGTCATCCCAACCTCTTTAAAAGACCTGGGCTGTCATGCCCTCACAAAGATACTGACAATAAAATCAAGAGAGAGAAGGATTTCTAGATCTGCTGTCAGATTCTGCTGTTGTGGTGGTGTATTGGGTTTACATGGCAGGTAGAGTGGGGGCTACAGGAGTGGCTTCCTTGAGAAGCTGCCTGAAGGTTGGCCAATGTCTGGCAGAGCCAATACCAGATGGTTCCAGGATGGATGTGTCGCTGGCCTGAGCTGAGTCAGAGATGGTGGTGATGCCTCTGCAGTCACGTATTTAAGAAGAAATAAAAGTTGTTGTGCAGATGCAATTGTGCTCAGGGAGGAGAGGAGTGAGAATATGTGAGAGAAACAGCTCTGCAGACACCCAGGTCAGTGTAGAAGGAGGGGCAGGAGGTGCTCCAGGCACCAGAGCTGGGATTCCTCTGCAGCCCGTGGTGATGGCCATGGGGGAACAACTGTGCCCCTGCAGCCCATGGAGGTCAACAGGGATCAGATATCCACCTGTAGCCCACACCAGAGCAGCTGGATGCCCAAAAGAAGGCTGTGACCCCGTGGGAGACCCACACTGGAGCAGGCTTCTTGCAGTGACTTGCAAACCTTTGGAGAGAGGAACCCATGCTGGAGAAAATCTCCTGGTAGGACTTGTGATCCCATGGAGGATCCACACTGTAGCTGCCTGTTCTTTAAGGACTTCATCCAGTGGGAAATGACCCACATTGCAAGAGTTCATGGAGGAGTGTTGACTGTGGGATGGGCTCATGCTGGAGAAGATCATGAAGAACTGTCTCCTGTGAAAGGGACCCCAATCTGGAGCAGGGGGAGGACTCTTCTCCCTGAGCAGCAGCAGAAACAGTATGTGATAAACTGACCTTGACCCCTGCTCCCCATCTTGAACAGGTAAAGCCCAGGAAGGAATGAAGGGTAGGAGGAAGGTTTTTAAAATTTGTTTTTCTTACCAGTATCCTGATCTGATTCTGATTGGTAATAAGTTCAATTAATATCCACGAGTCATGTCTATTTTGCCCATGATGGTAATCAGTGAGTGGTTTTTCCCTGTACTTATCTCAACTCATAAATATTTTGTAATATTTCCTGTTGTGGAGGGGAGTGATAGAGCACCTTTGGTGGGCACCTGGCATCCAGCTGGGGTCAACCCACCACAGGTGGAATCTCTTTGGACACATGAAGATCAGCTGGTGCAAGGGACAACCTTTTTGCTCATGGAGCTCATGGCAGTCCCTGTCAGTGCCTGACAGGTCTTTAAAGGTTCATATTTCTTTAATGGATGAATTCCTACTAAAAATTTTTAGATTTTTCAGGAGAACCTGCAAAGTCCTTGTTCTTGCTAAGACGAGTCACTAAGACTCATTTACAACTTTAGAAGTAGCCGACTTGCTAGATACCATATTTTAGAACAAATGTCACAGAAATGTTCACATAATCTTTAACAGTTGTTTAATCAAATGCTTATATTGTCAAGACTGCCTTTCATTTTTACTCACAGTTTTTAGAAAAACAGACACTGAGGAAAACAAAATAAACTTCCCTGACCCTTGTCCAGACAACTCAATTACTGGGTAGCCTATCAGGCATAAAAAAAGGAGGAAGAAAAAGAGGTTTATGAAGAGCTGAGAACTCCAGTTAATAATGGAGAGAGAAAAGTGGCATTAGAAGTGGTCTAATAACACTAAATTTGAAGCAGCTTTTTCTGTAAAACTATTTCTTTCTCCCTGCCTCACACTCACATCATTCCCTTCAGACAAGAGTAAATTTTTCACAACACCTTTACCATTCAGCTGGCACAGTAGCTCTAGGATCCAGTTCCAGTTCCAATGTCATGAAATGTGAAAGGCTGCTGGACTGTAATTATCTGTTACACACCTTGACAGTAGCCAACGTGGGAGACATGGTCAGGAGAAGTGGAGTGAGGAGATTTGCTTTCTCCTCCAGACGTTACCAAATTCAACAAGAAATGAGGTTCCTCCTTCCCTGCAGAGCCATCAGCCTTGAATTTAGAGGTGTGGGAGAAGAGGAAGTATCATCTCCATGTATTTTTTGTTGTGTACTCACCAAGGATAACAGTTTTCCCTATCTCTTACTGCACTCTACACACCACTTGAAAAGTCACAGTTGGGCCACAGTGGTACCTTCTAAAGGGACACGAAAATTCAGCAGGAGAAGGAGAAGTCGGACTGTCTCTAAAACATCAAGAAACCTGGCTGACCCACAGGGATCTGTGGAGAGCAAAGAAAATAAAACAATTAAAATACAAATAGCACTACGAACTAAAATGAAAAGGTACATACAATAAAATATGGACATCACTGAAGCCATTTGACCTTTTTGTATGTTGGAGAAATACACAACACCTCACATCTGTAACCTTCCCAGTGTCCCAACACTGGTCTGTGTATGATGTTTTCCTTACTAAGAGGTAAAAGACATCAGACACAGGTGACAAGTCACTTACCTAGCATGACATGGGGAAATCAGAAGATACAGTCTGGCTGTCCTGGATACTGGAGCTGTACTTGTACTCCTTCCTAGACACTGCTGTTTACTCACAAGATACCAGCTCAAATTGGAAAATGTATTTCCATTGGTTGGAGGACAAGAGTTAGTAAGGATAAGGGCTTTATCCTGCTGGCTATATTGATACTTTACTTTCCTAGGCAGTGTCCAGGGGATGCACACGCTGTACAACTCTTCACAGGTTCAGTATTTTAGCTCTAGTGCTGCATGGGCTCAGCTGTCCCTGAAAGAGCAGCAGAGGCATCAGCAAAGATCCCCAATTCAGAGGAGGGTCATACATGGCTGATCTGCAGTTGGATAAGCTTGGTTGCTCCTGCCATGGAGCACTGCTTGCTCTCCTTTCCAGGGGATTGGTTAAGCCCCAGCCAAACTATGACAAGATATTTCAGCTAACATGCACTCTGAAATGAGCCACAGATGCTGGCATGACATGCAACATGCTCTCTAAGTCAAAGAACATCTAGCCTGGCTGATCCTTTCTCCCAGACTGCTGCCTGTCTTTTACTTTCTGAGAGACAAGTAATGATTGATGGTTTTTCTATCAGTTATGCTATTCAACCTGCTTTTCAGCCTAGCCTAGCCTGGCCTAGCCTTTTATTTTTAAAGATCCAGACTGATTGTTTTATACCATGCATCCTCAACTACTCTTAAATGAAGGAATAGTAGAATCTTTGCAGACTGATGAATACAGCATCTGGCAAGCTTAAATGCTGTGGCAAAGTAGCAGACACCACAAGTTAGGTTTGTGGGCAGAGTTTTTTACCATTATCCTATTCGGGTTTTTTTGGCCTTTGGTCTTTTTCAGCAGCTTTCCTGATTGGTGTTACTAAAACGTGGTTCTTTTAGATTTACTATCTGTGCTACAGATCTGAAGATTTGGGGAGCCCTGGCAGAACTGAATATCAGTGTTGGTAGATAAATAAAATGACATGGTTGCACAGATTCAACTTTTGGCCATGTAGTTTCAAATCAAAGCAGTGCCTTTCACGTATATTTGTTTGCCTTCCTCTTTGAAGCAAAGAAAACTACAAACCACTATAGATTTGTAAGAATATATAAGGATGTCAGAGTTGGTTACAGTCTGACTGCTATGGCTCCATGATTTTTTTTAAAATAGGCTATACCACTAACATCACACTTCATCTATATTTTGGAGAACTGATGATTAATTTTATTTGTAAACTCAATGCAATCATTTCCTCCTGGCACTGCATCTGTAGACAGGTTTAAATTTTGCATGCTGTTGTTAAGAAGTATTGTAATGAGTTTGAAACAAAGCCTCACTTCTAGCCATAGACAAAAATATATGATATTTTGTTTATTTTACCCAGGCTGCCAGTGGGAAACACTGAACATGAAGATGAAACAGAAAATTCTCCTTCAAGTGAAGATATAGAATGAGTGAGACATGAGGACCTGACGTGTGACTCAGTGACTTGATTCAAATTAAATTAACAGGAATCCAACCTGTGTAAAAGAGAAAATATACCATGACAACAAGACAGCTCTGGCATTTCACGCTCTTGCAACATTACTACAACAACAGTGAACATAAGGAATTACTATTACATAATACCAAAAGACCAAGGTCAGTGGAGCTGAGGAATGGGCTCTGCAGATCTATGAAATAGGGCTGTATATGGAATAGCTTGAGGCAAGCTGTGGCAGACCAGGTATTGAGGCTGTTAATGAGTAAGGTGGGCACAGACTCATCTGCTGCTGCTCTGGTGCTCCATTCATGGGGTCACTTGACCGATGTAACAGGAAAACAGGTGATGGGTGGCTAAACTACTAATTTCTGCATAATCATGGAATTAAAACAGAGTATCTGATGATGGGTGGGCAGGACACATGGTGTCCCTGGGTCCATTTGGGAACTCCTCATATCCACACCAATACTGACCAAAATTGATGCTAGAAGTGAAATCCAAGTGACTGGGAATAAAACACACGGGTTAGAGGTCTGGGGAATGCTTGTTACATGTGCTTCAACATGTTCACATGCCAGTTCTGCCACAAAAATACTGCATCTTAGTTAGCTTTTCTCACTTAGTTATCCTCTTGCAGACTAAAAGTGATTTCATTTGGCTGTTTAGGTGGATTAGTAAACCAAAAGGTCAAAATCCGACTCTCAATCTCTCTACTGAATTGTGGAAATAATGGGATTTAACCTCACACTGCAGCTGTCCCTCATTTTGATTCAAAGTATGTTTGAAGGGGGTCTACTTTCCATTTCCATTTAGAAAGGAGTGGATTAAGATTTTTTTTCCATTTATGAGAGCCAAAATCCCCCTATACTTTAGGCTTCTGAATGAACAGAATGTTAACCCACAAGTCTAAGGAAGTGTAATTAACAGACTGATTTGAAGGCAGCATTCTTAGCTCATATTCAGATTCATGTCACACAATGAAGCATTTACAATGGTCTATTCTTCTTTTACATAACAATTAGGTCATAATTTCAAATAAGATTTTTATTTCTACAAAATTGTTGCCAATTAGTTTGTCATCTGGATAGTAAAACCATCTGTCCAGAATTATTCCCACCAGGAAACTGAGGGTTTAGAAATCCCATGTACTTCCACACTTTAGAACGATACCACAAATATTCACCAGAAAGCCACTGTCTAAGAACTAAACCAAATGCCTTGTGGAACAAACTCCTTTTGCCAGCATGTTTTCGAAATTACTATAATGGTTTTAGAAACCTGACCAGAGACAACATAACCATTCAAAGTTTTGCCAGAGACCTACAAAAGGTTTGAACATCAGTCTATATTTGGTACAGATGAAAGAGTAATTAGAAGCCTGTGGAAAATATTAGTAACCAACCTGTAACTTTTTCTCCACATTTCAGGTGCAGTATTCTCCATCTCAGAAGAGAAGGAAATACTTTGCATACTATTATGGAAGTGTTAAATAGCTTCTGTCTCAGATGTCAATGATTAAAACATTGGCGTAACATGGAATATGGAGGAGGACATTGCATTGATTAGGACAAAGTTAAAATGGCAAGCACAAGGTCATAAAAAATCCGTTCTTCACAGACAAATGTGGGAGAAAATATGTTTAAAAAAAAAGAAAATAAAGGAAAAAAGAAGCATGAGATCAGTATCTTCTCTCATCACCCAGTGTCCCAGCTCAGGACTTGGACTGCTCAGCAGGAAGGAGGATAAACACCAAACCACATTTCCAAGCAAAACATGATTCAAGAACTGAACAAAAGTCTCCAGTCAAAGCTCTGGCTTCAGGCTGCCACAGCACTCATCAGGTTTGTCTTGCTCCTGTTCCTAGCAGATAAAAAGGGCAAGTATTAAGCAAAAAGGTCAGTAAGCTTTAAGGGTCTACTACAGTTACAGATCTGCACTGTTACCCATAACTGTCATTGAAACCAATGGGCAACCCAATGTCTGAAATTTTTAGTAGACAGTTTCTGTTCAGGTTTAGATGGAAATGGTGTCTTTGACTTTAAGGAATTCCAATTCTGCTTATCTGTAAGAAAAAAAAATCACAAAAAAACTGCTCAGAAACTGAACTTGTCAACTGTCATTTAACACATGCCTGTTGCCTGTGTTAAGCAAGAACAGGCAAAAGTAACAAGGGCACCTCCACTCCCAAGAAGGTACTAACATTGACTCTGTTACCTTCTTGGCACATCCATTGCCTGGTTTTGTTCTTCTGCAGGGAAATGCCCAAAGACAATCAGCAGAATCTTCAAATCTGCTGGTTCACACAGCTACTGGAGCAATGGAGAGAGGAATCAGGTGGTATAAAAACAACTATTTGCGAAATTCTGGACAAAAAGCTTACAGAACAGTGGATTTCAGCTGGACTGTAGAAATACCAAAATTCACAAGAAATTACTTTTTTCCCCACTGTAACTGTCATTTTAAAGGGATATTGCAACCTTCTTAATTTTATTTTGCTGAGCTCTTCTTGTCTTCTAGAGAACTAAATATATAGTTTAGGGTTGTTTTTTGTTTCAATTCCCCTTTAAAAACCCTCTGTCTTAAAACAAAAGGGCTCCAGAAGGGCTCTTACTAGGTATAAATATGTCTGGTTTAAACTGAATTTCAAACTCTCCTTTTATAAGAAGGTATCAAGAGCAGTCTGAGAGGATTTACCTGCTGCATAGTGGAGATATTACTGGGCTGACCCCCTGTGACCTCAGATTAGTGACAAATACCAAATGGCATGTAAGTAGACCTCTGATATCAATGACACAGATGGTATACTGAATTTTAAGTGAGTCACAAATAAATAATGACTGCACAGATAGATTTAGGAGCTGGAACATGAATTTAATGCAATGTTAATAATCCCTTCTGGAATTATAGCATTTCTTGAGGTAAAGGCAATGTAATGGTTTTGTTTCTATTCAGTTGCTTGTCTTGGTACTGAGAACTGTACTTGTTTACTCTGGAGAAGTGTTTTGCTGGTTTTGGCTGGGATAGAGTTAATTTGCTTCACAGTAGCTTGTATGAGACTGTGTTTTGGATTTGGGCTGAAAACAGTGTTGGTAATTCAGGGATGTTTTAGTTACTGCTAAGCAGTGCTTGCCCAGCCAGAGTCAAGGCCTTTTCTGAGCCTCACCCCATCCCAGTCCACCAATGAGCAGCTGGGGGTATGCAAGGAGTTGGGAGGGGATACAGCTGGGCCAGCTGACCCTAACTGACCAAAGGGGTATTTCACACCACATGGCATCATGATCAGCATATAAAGCTGAGGAATGAAGAAGGAAGAGGAGGGATATTTGGAGTTGTGGTGCTTGTCTTCTCAAGTCACCATTATGTGTGATGAAGCTCTGCTTTCCTGGGGATGGCTGAATACCTGCCTGTTCATGAAACTCTGAATTAAGTCCTTGTTCTGCTTTGCTTGTGTGAACACCTTAAGCTTTACATATTAAACTGTCTTCATCTCAATAAATTTTCTCATTTTCACTCTTTCAGTTCTCTCTCCCATCTAAATGTGAGGGGAGGGAGTGAGTGGCTGCACGGGGCTGAGTGACAGGCTGGACTGAAACCACAAGAGGAAGGAAAACAGGCATTCAGCCCACCCAGAGGATTTTTCTGAGGAGAGCTAAGGGCATCACTGGACTTGGTGGTGAGAGCACATGCCCCAGAGATAGGAGCTCTGATTTATGTGCCAGTTCCCAGAACCTCCTGTACTTTGCATTAAGCAGCTACAGAGAGGCAAAGTACTTTTGCTCTGCAAACATCATCCTTGTGTGCCTCACTGAGAGCCTGCACATTTGCACTCCTCTTTCCCTTCCGCTCCCACGGAACTCCTCCAGCTCTCCGAGAGCATTAACAGCAGGCAGCCTCCCACATAGCTCTGGACAGGGCTGAAAACAGGCTTGGCTTAGAGTCACCTGTATCCTGTGTGAGTGGTCACTAGTCACAAAGCTTCTGCAGAGAGGGGGAGCAGCGGGTGCTGCACAGGACACGGACAGCTCCTGCCATGCTCCTCAGCATGGGCAGCCTCCAGTCCTGCACAGGAAAGGGATTCCAGCCATCAGTCAGGGGGCAAGATGTGGTGCCCAAACTCCTGGTGAGGGCAGGATTTTGTGCATAGCTCTGGTGCCATTCAGCAGTTCCTCATTGAGGCTCCCAGTTCTCTCCATGGAGAGCATGCATGACCTGCTGAAGCCCTCGATGTCCTGCTGGTGGCCAGCCACAGTGACACTTAGCTTTGCTAAGCCTGACTCCTAACAACATGCCTAGGTTATTCTGTGGCTGAGCCAAGAAATTAATTTGCCTTCCTAAACATAATTTTCTCCATTCTGGACAACCCAGCATTCTTCTTCACTCCTTGCTTTGCATTATTTTCTCCCAGATTTATTATCCTACATTTTTCAAATCAATTAATACTTTGTCTTTTTCTTTCTAACTACTTTTCACCTTCTCTGCACTACATTGTCCATCACTGTAGTCTCAGCTACTAAGCTTAATGTGATATCTAGATCTGCCTTCACTTCCATGTCATATTGGACATGGGTTGGCAATGAATAAAATGAAGCAGACTGGGGCTTCCTTTGCAAATTACTCAACTCCCACTTTAGAAAACAATGCACCTGTGCATAACACTGGAAATAGCACTGTGTGAAAGGTCAGCCCTTCAGGAAAGAGTAGAGAGCAGTCCATGCAAAACATTTCAAAGTGAGGATGGGAAACAAAACCCAAGCCACAAATACCTCTTCCCAGCCAAAACGCTTCCAGTGCTGGTGAAGCGATGGGAAGGGCAGATCACTAATAACATACTTATACCTACATCTGACTTCCACTTTAGCTGGCAACTTCATGTGGCTTCCATGAGAGCTGGCATATCTGCATTTTGCTTTAGATAAATCCAAATATTTTGTCTTTCTTCTGCTGTTATTCTATTGCCATTAGCAGGAACAAAGAGCCACTTAAAACCAGAAATGACAGTATAGAATATTAGTAAAAAACAACAACAAAAAATTTCCCTGGTGTATCAGAATGTGAAGTTTATTTATGCTCACACAAACTGAAGTGCTAATAGTTAGAAAGGTGGGTGATTTGAGTAGTCAAATGTAAAAGCTTTATTTGTCTTTCATAGCTGTGCTTGAGAATAAGAGGCATTTTCTCTTGCAAACCATTTGCTTAAAGTCACTTAGGCAACAAGTTCAATGATACACCATTTAAATTTTGCTGTCATAACAAAGCTTGGCAACAAATATGCCTATCTATATTTGTATATCCAGCTGTATGTCTATATGAATGTATATATATGTATGTGTATGTATGTATGTGTGTATAAACACATAAATATATTACAGAGAAGTTCACACAGTTAATAGGCTGTGGAGGGAATTCAGAACACGTACCCCAGAGATTTCCATCTTTGCTGTGTCTTTTCTGGCTCATGAAGGTGCGTCCCAGCTGTAGAGAGGTAATGGGAGCAGGGCAAGACTTTCAGGAGGAGCCAGAAGAGGGATGGCAAACAGCCGTACCTTGACTTACACCATCCTCCCCTGAGGCCCATACTGAGTTATGTGCAGTTGTCCACCATGCTGTAGCCAAATTGCCACCCTCACCATGAAGTTGGTGGGATAGGGCGGCCGAGAGACTGTGGGACTTCCCACTGGTCCCTTGTCCCACTGCATTCCTGGGCACAATGCTGAGCAGCTGCTGGGGGGCCATCTAGGAGTACTGGGTGCTCCACTCAGTGACCCTCCCTGGTTATCTACAGACCCTCTTTGCAGCTGCAACCTTGTAACCTTCACACCTCTTCTCTATTTTTTTTTTCCCAACCTAGGAGATGACTGTTTTCCCCTGGATTTTCCCATTTTCTTCTAGCCCTTTGCCTGCACAAGAGGGCTGGACAGTTTCGATACAGCCAGTCCCTGGCTAAACACAGAATGGCAAAAGTGGCAGCTGTGCAGCCTTGCCATTCACAAAGAACAGGAAGATTGGGACAGGCCTGTGTCTCTCCCTTGGCATATGACACAAAGAAATGTGTCTCTTGATATCCATCCTCTACTCATGTTGCAGGGCAGAATTCAACACTGAGAGAAGCAGAAAACTGAAGGAAAAGGCAAAAAAAGAATTTCTAACAATATTTTATTTGCTTGCATTGCAAGCATTTTTGAGACAAAGGTACCACTCACTGAGCATGCATTCCAGTCATGAAAGACATAAATAATAATAATTACTATTTTTAATTTCACTTTCTTGGCACTACCTCAAAGTTACATGTGTGTTATTCTTAGAATGAAAACCATCACAGCTGAACATTTTTATCAGTGAGCATCTAAGAAATGGAAACTTCGAGCAGTACTGGCATGTTTCAAAAAGTGGACCCCAAGGTTATGAGCTGCCTACATGATCTCCTTCACTCTATAGGATTCCTTGTTTTCTTACAAGATTTTGATTTAAGAAGGTTCTTCATATGATGCTCCTTAAAAAATTATTATTTTTCTGAGTACTGAGTTGCTCCAAATGAAAGACACTGACTTCAGGGGGCATTTAAGTGCTTATTTCATCAGACTAATTTTCAGCATCACTGGTGCTGTGCTAAAAACATATAACTCAGCTATAAGCATGCAACTTCCACGGTGGTGCCAAGCATGTAGAAGCAGGTCCTTGACTGGTCTTGGTTTTGCTTCCTTTTTGAGGTCTCACTAGACAAGAAAGTGAATGTAAGTGATAACCAGCTGGCAGTCAAGGCTCTCATTGATGGGCAGAGGAGCATGAAGAGATCTCTCCCAGACCATGTGTGTACAACAAAGCATCTCCTATAAAAAGCTGGTCACTGCCACTCTTCCCAAATTAGAGGGCAGCTCTGCTCCATGCTTGGAAAAGTTAAATGCCAGTCCTGAATTGCCAGATGTTCAGGCCTGTAGAGCCTAAGAGGATGGGAGACTTCTTGTAGCCCTGAGTGAGATGTCTGAATGGCAGACTCATCCATTCAGCACATGCATTGCTTCGGATGACAGAGCTACCATGGCACCTGAAGTCCAGGCATTTGCTTCTGAGAGTCACTTAAAAACACTTCCAGGACACCAAGGCCTTATTCTGCTCTGACCATCTCTATCTGCTGCTGATAAGCAAAACAACTGCTGCTCATCTAACTGAGCCTTCTGTAAACTAGATGCAACTATTCTTTAACCTATTTAACATCTCAGCTGGGCACCAGAAGTTGAACTTCTGTGTCTTGGGATAGCACAGACATGAGAGATAACTCCTCATTCCCAACCCAGAGGGCAAAAACATCACAGACTTGCGTACAAGACAATTGTTTAGTACGTTCACAAATCAATTTTATTAATTTAAAACAAAATTAATAAAGAAAAATTCTGTACATGATTGTGGACACAACACACTTTTTTGTACAATAAGGCCCATATAAACCTTGTTATTTTTTTCAGTCTGTGAGTGATTAAAAGTTGAAAAGAGTCAAAGGAAAAAAAAAAAAGATAACCAATCCCCCCCATCACTGTCTACTTTGCTTGAGGAAAAAAAAAGGCTAATGATAGTCTCAATTCTAAAAACTACCCACAGTGTGCTTTACGTACATATGTGAGTACTGCATGTGTTGCAACACTCATACTGGGCAAAGTAAAGCACACGTGCAAGTCTTGGTAAGATAAAAACCTCTCTGTTGGTACTAAAGCAATCCACAAACATTTTATTCTAGCAGCAATATGATTCCTCCAATAGAGAAGGGTGTTGTTTTGTAGCTACACTGGTGCTCTGTAGCTTTGCAGGTAGCTGTTTCGAGGCTGGTGTTTCTTTAAAAAATGAAAGAAGAAAAACCGGAAAATGAACCAACAAAGGTGAGGCTTCTTTTTAATAAGATATTTAACTGGGCAAAGGGAATTGGTACAATTCAAGCCAAAATGTCAGACTAACAGTTTATTTAACCAAGTAGCTCGCAGCCTTCAAGATCAGAAAAGTCATGAGTCACAGACAGACACAGGCTAGGTTTGTCCTTAAGTGAGTACAGACAAAAGCAAATTTTAACTCCTTAGTGATAACCATTACAGCACTTCCATTGCCGGCAATGGATGTTATATCTTAGGAAAATCTGACTCCTGGTGGAAGAGGATTAAAAAACTTAAATGTATATGAGATTCTTGTTTAATTTCTCCAAAATATTCTCATTTCTAATTTCTAAAAATATTGGTGATGATAGTTTCCTTCATTTTTGGATGAGACAAAAGCTATTCAGTACCAAGGTTCCAGTTTAAGTTACATCTTAAAATATATTTGTGTTCTTTCTCTATTTCTTTATGGAATGACTCTCCTAATTAATTTTTTTAATATTCTAAAAAAGGGTTAATATGTTAACTTTAAAAGAGGAAACAAACAGACAACAAAGGCCTCCTCTTCACTTGTGTTTTATCTGTATTTGCTTCGACTGGGGGGGACACACGAAATCAATCTTTTCATAGTCAGAGTAGGTGAGAAAAGAAAATGGCAGAGAAACAGCTGAGAACAAAACCCAATTCCTATTGACACTTGACATCCATGCTTTTGGTCTTGACAAATTTATCTAAAAAAAATCCATTATCTACATATTTATATCCAACACATTGATAAGGCACTGCACAAGTTTGTGCACACGTGGCCTCATTCTTCACCAACAAGGCATTACTATCTTTCAATAGCATTTACCTTAACAATATGTAAAAGAATCATTCATTATTACAAATTTACACAAAAAATTCTTCCTGTACATGATTGTCTCAGTGATGTACCTATTAGTTTAAATTAGACATATTTTAAACTACTCTGTAATGTGCTAAAATCAAAAGTAGTTGCTGTACCATAAGGCAAAGGCTTATAATAGCCTTTAATCCTATTATATATATCCTCAGTTATATGATGTCAAAATAGTCTGTTCATAAATAAGTAAAGATGTACAGAGTACCCTGGGTATGAGAAACCAAAACGTAAACCTTCTTTATAAGAAAATTACTCCACTGGTATTTTGTAAAATCTCAGTCTTCATTGTGCAATCAAGTTTGCTGTGTTGAAGAAATGGTGTGTGTCACATTGAAGAGGCTAAAAACTACAAAGCATTTGCAGGTCCTTTTTTCTTTTCTTCACAGGTATGAACCTCTTATTTCCTTTCCTTCTTTTTTTCCCCCTATTTTCTTTTTCCTTCTCTATTTCTTTTTGGTAGCGAACACGGCAAAGAGGCGTTGTTCAAACACTCGCATGGCTTATTTTCGTTGGACTCGCAGTACCAGAGCCAACAGCTGTTCTGAAGAAAAAGACATGCTCCTCCGTTTACTGAAAGGGCAAGGGTTAAGACCAATTGCAGCTGTACGTCAACATGTTGAAAACACAGAGTTCTGTAGTCCAATGCTGACACAAGACACAGGCATCTCATCCACGGGCAGAAGGAGGCTCTGAGGTTTGAAAGTGCTGCTAAGCTGCTACAAGTACTCCAGTTCCAAGGCATGGTGAAGGGCCATAAGGTCAGAGTGGCTCGAGATCCTCCAAAATGGCATAGCATGCTGTGAACAGCACAGACAACATGTAAAAATAACCCCAAGCATGCTGGTATTTAGACCCACCCTTTGTCTTTCACAGGGATAAGAGAACACTTCGGGGAGAGAAAAAGAGCTCTGAAAATCTTGAGTCCTTCATGTTTATGTCTCGTTTCTCTGACCCACCCCCGAAGCATAAATTCTCAGTAACTGCAAATCTATTTACAATAGGAGCTACAGCAAACGAATCAGGAGATCATAAGGCAGGGAGGTACTTCTAATCTCCTCATATGAAAAACAGATTTTAGAACATTGCAGAAGAAAATATTACTTCTGGAAAAAAATAAACCAAATAATATAAACATGAAGCATGTGGGTAGTTTGAGGGAGGGAACAGAAAAAAAATAAAGCAAGTGAAAGCGTTGCTTACAATCAAAATGTGTTTGCTCCTTATAAAAAACTACTGGCAGATGAGTTAAGAACAGAGAAATGGTGATTCAAGATAACTCATGTGTTGCTCACATCATTTTGAAAAGATTTTTATCCCAGTGGCTTGTATAACATTGGTCATGGCTAACACTGATCTTAAAACATCTTTTCCATATGGGACATTAAAATAAATACATACTTTTTTCCTATTAGTTGTAATAAAATCTGTCTGGAGCACAAATACTTTTGCAAAGAACCTGAATAAACCAAAAACACAAATCTCAGGAAAAAGCACAGATTACCTCATTCATGAATGGTAAAAATCTGATTAAGAACTATCTTTATACTTGAAACTAGGGATTATAACATCAACAAGAACTTTTGCATAAATTAAAAAAAAAAAAAGAAAAGATAAACATTGACTTTTGTCAGGAAATTACTCTATAAATCCCATGGGAAAATAGTTTCAATTCAACAGTATTCTGGAGGCTAACATGACTGTATTCACCTTTTCATTGGGTCAGTTTGTGTTTTGGCATCTTTAGGAAACAAACCACAAGCAATTTATTATCACATTAGCTTCTAAGTTCCCCAAGCATTTTATCTATGACTTCTCAAAGAGGCTTCCATCATCCTGCTTGAACAGCTCCTGAGTAAACTCCTAATTCCACTGAAATCAATGGCAAAACTCCATCTTCTCTGTCACTTTATTTGGATCTCCTTTTTTCACTCTAGTCTTCTCATATTTTAAATTAGAGAAAAATTTTGAAAACAATCTTAAACTCACTGTTTCCAGCTGCACGTTTACAGTAATTTTTGTATTTTTTTTGTCTCAAAAGGCAAACACAACACAGAACCTATCACATCTTCTTTGATAAGACACTCCTGGTCTGAATGAAGATGCAATATGGATGCATCAACATGTGCCCACATTCAGAGTATGCCTAAATTCTGGAGCAGAGAAATTTCTTCAGGAAGAAAACAAAATGACCCCCAAGAAAACACTGTTGTAACAGTTTCTGTTCTGCTTTGCTTTGCTCTAGAGTGTTACAAAGCCTTGAGAAACAGCTGACTCAATCTCAGCTTCAAAATAAATTCATGAGTGATGGCTGACAACAGAAAGAACAAAACAAAAAATTCAGAGACAATAGTGGTATTTTTGGAAAAAAATGCTTATGATATTTCTGAAACACTTTTATAGATGGATCTTTTCCTTAAGAAGGAAATGTTAAACACTACAACACTTCCTTTTTCTATGTCTTCAATCTGGATTTCCACTCTACTGTCTCTTTGCTCCACCAGCAATAGAAAGCAGATGCAGTTAGCTCACTCAGTTACAGCTCCACATCCCAGGGTCTTCCTTCATTATACAGGCAACCTACTCTCTGTGCTCTGTCAGGCCAGACACTGCTGCTTTCCAACTCACAGATTTCCTAAAGATGAACTTCTTGCCCCATGTTCAAGAAATGAACCAGCAAGAGCAAAATGAAATAAAAATTACTGGTCATGTCATTCTCTGGACTTTGCAAAAGCTTCTGTGCACCTATTTCTAACTTAGGCTGCAAGATCTTTCTGGCAAAATTTGCACTATCTGATGGGGTACGACATCAAGGACAAAGAGACACAGACTCAGGTTTGTGCTTGCAGCAGGTCCATGCTGTGTTTGCCAGATGACTGCACAGGTCGGTGATGCTCAGCAGTACCGCCTCCTTCTCGTGTGAGGTTGCAGCTTCCCTCTTCTCTCTCAAACCCCTGCCAGGTGGGACACAGCTGCTCTGCCTGACAGCCAGCCCTAGCTCCCTGCTCCTCCTCTGAGTCAGCTTGGCAGCAGCTCTGCTTTAGCCACGGGGTCAGGGAGGTGTAAATAGCACACCTACGATGTGGCGTGGTGAGGGGTTTGGTGGACACCTGCCTTTGCAAAGTGTCTCTGCAGAAGCCAAGAGTCAAAGACATGGATGCCCTCCAAGGTCACACAGTAAACCAAGGAATAGGGAGAACTACAGGAATAAAATCTTGGCTTCCAGCTTGCACTTCATGCAACTCCAGCTTTATACTGCTTCCCTAGTAACAACTTCAGCATCACAGAGCATACACACACCAGGAAGATAGAGCAGTTAAAGACTGATTGATTTAACAGAAGGTTTAGCTTCTGCTAAATCAAATTACAGCACCTCTTGCAAGATGCCCATGTGCAATATCGAGTTTTGGATTACCCCGTTTAGGGGTCAGCTGTTGATGGTCAGATTTTAAACCAAAACTGTAAGCAGTCATTATTTTGACTATACATTTCTATTTCAAATTCAGTTAAGTGTCCACTGTTTTCTTTATGTCTGTCTGTGAAAGGAGTATACCTATATTTACTCCATGCAGTTACAGGAGTGAAGTATGGAATGACAATGGAGAGCCACATGAAAAAAAAAAAAAAGATGTGTAAATCTCAGGATTATAATTATAATTATTTTCAGTTCTTCTGCATGTAAGTCAAAAGGCCAGCTGCACACTCCCAAGAAATAAAGCATGCCAGGAACTTGGTGGCTGAATGTGGCCAATTCAGATTTCTATCAGTCTGACCCTACAGTTCAGCCGTCAGAGCTGTAAGGAGGGGAAATAAACCTGATATAGATCTATATATATTGATATGTTTGTGTGTATATATAGAGTCTCACACATATGTGTTCATATGTATGCATGTGTTTTCATGAGGCATGTACACTAATTTTCACCCCATCTAAGATAATAAATGACTGCATGGAAGGAAAACCTTTAAAGTAACAAAATTATCATACAAAACCTTATCTATTATGAACATGCACTGTTGATTCACAACTATTTAGCCATGTCAAAAGTGGCAACACACCCTTGAGATGGGTACATTTTCTTTTACTGGGCAAGAGACCCTTTTAATATATGTATGTACTAAATATTGCCTTTAGAAAGCCATCCCTACCAACACTTAGCAGACACATGTCATGCAGAACACTTCTATTCTGAGCCAAGCAAGAAATGCCAATCTCGCATTTGCTACTGCGGGAGAATGGATGACAAATGCTAAACCACTAATAAATAGGTGGTGAAACTGGATGCATTAGTATCTAATGAAACTCTATGTCTACTATTTCAACATCTTTCAAGTAAATATGAAGCTTTTGTCTTCTAGAAATCATGAGGTATATGGTAGATGATACTTAGTAATAAAACATCTATGAACTTTTAAGCTATTTTATTTTGGTGACATTTTGAAATTAAATATGGTGGCAAAATTTTGATTTTGATGTAAAAAAGCATAAAAAATGAAACTACAAATTTAGTAAGCCTAATAATTAGAGATTTATAGATAACCTAAAATATTAAGCTATTTTATTTCTGAAATAGAAGTAATTTTATTTTCAGCATGTACCTGTTAAACGTAAAAAACTTCGGCTATTTTACTCCACAAAATGAGTATTTCTATTAATACACAAGCAAAACAAATCCATTTTTTGATAGCAACACCAAAAAGTGCAGACTATCCTCTATTCTCCTTCCCTTAAATGAGTACATATTTATAAAAAAAACCTACTCATGAGATTTGTGATGGATTTGAATAGAAAACTCATCAGTTTTTGTCATCTTTCATGGTATTTTTGTTGTATTCCTGCCAGATTTGCTAAGCAGCGGTCTTTACTTCCTACCCCAAATCTGACTAGCACAGTGTGACTGTGAGCTTAAAAGCAATGGCATATTGGATACCCATTTATATTCTATTTATTGCTCCACAAAGATTTATGATTTTTCCTCATGATTTCCCTCCAAGGCAGCATGACCATTTTGGAGACAAAGGGAGAAGCCCATTTGCCCAGGCTCTCCCGAATCACCTGATGTAAAATCCAGCTCCTCAGTTCAGAGAGCCTTTGTCTCTTCTCACAAATTAGAAATACTTTGGAGAATTCTCCTAAGCACAAAAACTCAGGAGTTGGGGGTTTTCTGTCTTATTAGTATTTCCCGAATGTGTCTCCAAAAGCAAAGGCAAAAGATGAGCTCAAACAAAACAAAACAAAACAAAACACAGCAAAACAAAACAACCTCCAAAACCAAAACACAAAGCAAAGCAAATCAAAATGCTGAGACAATGGAGTCTCTGTCAGAACCCCCCAGAACTTCATACTGAGAACAGCTGTGTCACCACAGTGGCACTCAGAGGGGGTGGCTCTGACCCACACGGCACCAGCACTGGTGCCAGCAGATCCAGAGCACCCTTTGGACTGTCACACTGGTTTCTCTCTGCCCTCCTTTCCCTCTTTTCCTGGGGAAGCTGATATGAAGGTAGCAACCTTTGTGTGAACCCTGATGCTACAGCCAAGCTCGCTGGTTGCTGCACTGATCCAGAAGGGTATGATTATTCCTCAAACAACAGTGCAAGCCTCCTGAGAATTTCAATTGTCTCATCAAGTATTTTGCTGGAAGCGACAGCTAAACAAAGGTGTTAATATCATAGTTTGACTGATGCTACCAGAAATGCCATTTCCTCAGTGTATTACATTTACTGACATCAACCAAAAGAGGCATTTTATGAACAAACTATTTATCCTAAAAATGTTTCTCAACAAAGCAATGGTCTTTTAAATGTCATTAAAAAGTTTCTATTATAGAATTTTTATACTAATTACAATAATAAAAATATTTTAAATGGGTCTTTTATTTTTCTGCTGCTGTATTGACTCAAGATTTTTCATGAATGAAGCACATAAATGAAAATCTTGTTTTATGATGAAGCAATTTATAAATAATTGGTAAATTATTTTTAGTAATAAACCTTAACTTTCTTACCTCCTAAGGTGGAAGTTCAATTTTTTTAATCCACTCAATGAACACAGAATAAAAAATGACCTCTTGAATGAATTTATATGCTCACTTGAAAAGACTCATTACAGCTCACATGTAAACAATGAAGTGCTATTTAAAGAAGGGTGTACTGTTTATACTCTAAGTGGTGTAAAGAAACTCACATATACTAATGGCTTCACCAGAGGCCAAAGCCCTACAGAAAAGTGCTGTGCAGAGGGGTAGCAGAAGACCTGTCCCTTCTCTGAGAATACCCCAAAACCTGGCTGAAGGGAAGCAAGGCGAGAAGGAACCAGCTACCAAGATTCAGGGGATAAGCATGACAAATGGGGTACATCACAGGACAGTTATGTCACTTTGGATTGATATGCTTTGGGTAGTTTTGTGGAGGTTAAGCTTCTGTTTCATTTGTGTGGTCTCCAAAGAAGGTTTCTGCTCTTGCAGGACGTGAAGGAAAAAAATAAAAAGGCAAATCCTGCAGTCACAGTGTGAAATGGTGATTTCTTATTTGGTGGAGTAAGAAGCAGGACAAGAATCACAGAAGCATTTTCCTAAATCAAATTGATAGTTTATGCAGAAAGGCAAGGCTGCTGGTCTACTTATTGACTTCTCTGGCATTGCTGCAGCAGATAATTTAATCCAGAGCATCTAACATGCTTTCAACCTGAAAATTCCTTCCACCAGGAAAGAATACACACAAGTAAGTGCACAAAGGAACTTTCTATACTGCTACTCCTCTTAGTGACTGGAAAGGCTTTTTCTTATGCTTTTCTGAATCATGTTTCCTGTTGAAAAAAGCATTGGAATAGATAATGTTACCAAAAGGACTACTCCTGCCATTATCATATACAACACTATTTTACCGAGCAACAGAAAAGGAACAAAGAGAAGGAATTTTTTTTTCCCTGATCTTAAATACAGCTTTTAAAATGTAATCATTTGCAGCGGGAAAACATTTCTCTGCAAAGATGAAAGGCATCTCTGAAGGAGAAAGGAGCAAACTGTTCCTGTCAGTCCGCCAAAGGGATATATGAAACTGAGACTCTGCAAAGTGCTGGGACGAGCCGGGAACCTACCCGCAAGGCTTCAGGGGCACAAAACCCAGATTTCATGAAGCAAAACCAGTCAATGGTTGTTAAAATGCCATGTGGACTAATTAGTTTCACTTCTCCAATTTAGAAAGTCACAGTGGAAAGAGATAGAAGTATCACAGAGAGTTTTGTGGTGAAAAAGCAGCTGTGTAAAAGCAATTTATCTGTGAAAGGAAGCAAGAACAAAAATACCCATTTTCCTGCTCTTTCTCCTATTATTCAAATAGCCAGTGTTATGCCTCATTCCTTCAAGCAAAGAGTGTGTATCTGTAGACTACCTTGGGTAGAATAGCTAGAAATAATGCCTATTATTTGTGAGTGGGAAGTGTTGCTTTTTGTACAGCTTAATTCACATTGAAAAAAACTGTGAATTTTCCCCTTTTTCTCAGTGGAAAGCAAAAAATAATAGACAGTCAAATAGTATCCTCTGCACAGTTATCTGACATTATGAGTGCATGCCAAGCCACAGGCTGTTGCCTGAACGCAGAATCCAAATTAGGGACACCCAAGAAAACGGAAATTCCTGTATACCTACTCCAGCCCTACATGTCCTTTCAAGGTGTGACACGTACGTATTTCATACAGTCAAACAGCACACTGCCTTTGATCAGTAAGAATCACCATATTTTGCTTACATTCATAACATCCTCTGTGGTATTTTGGGTTGCCAAGGAAAACAGAACTATTAGTTCTTGGCACAAAAGCCAGGGTCCATTTTCTGGTCCCTTTTCGAAATACATCAAACATAGAGTTTAATGTGTCTTTTGGAGAACAGCAGGGCAAATCATTATCTATAGTCTTACCCAGCTTTCTACTAGATATGGTCAACACAGACTTCATAAGGCAAAGAAAACCAACCTAAATCTTTGTCCCATGCTGTCCCATGTTGAAGAAAAGACAATTTTTCAGACTCTTGAAACCAGCCCCCCGTGAAAGAAGGTCATTACCTTTTTCGCACCTTGTTCTTCTTCGACACCATCCCCTATAACAACATACACTACTTTTCTTCCGAATCTTTGAATTATTCGCTCAAAACAACTTTCCTTTCCTGAAAGAAAAAGATCAGACTGTTCAGGGTAAGTGGTGATGGGATGGCATCAAATAAATAACTTTTTATCCTGGATCACCCCAACCCTTGGAATTCTTGAGCAGAGCTACAGGCAGAGAAGAGTCTGTCCCTCAGGATGGTGTATCAAGGCCAACAGCAGCAGAGACATAGCATGCTAGAGATCCACAATATCACCTTTCTTGTCTCATTCCCTAATACAACACAGGTTTTGTGGGGAACTTCCCTACCAGGTAAATTATCTACCATTTGTTTATGACCAGTAGCCTGATTTGAGTAAATTGAGTGAAGCTGAGCTGAAATTCTAGTTTTTTCTCCAAAACCTGTAACAAGATTAATCACAGCTCCTAAAACAGTAGTACCCCCAAAAGATTTAGATTTAAACGCCTATAATCCAATACATGGGCCATGTCCTTGATCCTGCACTGGGATCCATTAATATGGGTCATTCCTTCCCTGCACACACCTAGGAAAATGATCTCAGTGCTCCAGTCCTGCGCACAAGTACCACAGAACCACAAATACGTTATAGGCTGGAAGGGATCTTAAAAATCATCTAGTCCCAACTCACCTTGGCATGTGCAGGGACACGTCCCACTATAACACGTTATCCAAGGCCTTACCCAACCTGGCCTTGAACACTGCCAGGGTTGGGGCATCCACAGCCTTCCTGAGCAACCCATTTCAGTGTCTCACCACCCTTACAGTAAAGAATTTCTTCCTAATAGCTAACCTAAATTTCTTCTCTTTCAATTTGTACCCATACTGAGAAGCTTCAGGTATGGTACTGAGAAGACAGAAAGAAAGCAAATGCTTAAAGTTGAGTTTCTCAAATGTCCTCATTCTGATAGTTCACTTTAGCCTGGCCATGGGACATGCTAATCCATGTGCCTATAGCAATGGATGGGAAAAATTGTGTTTTTTAAAATACTTATTTCAGCTAAAGAACAATAGAAGTGTAAGACAAAGTAGGCTGGAAATTAAAGGACATGCTCTAGCCATTAGAGAAATCAAACTACTCAATAACACCCTTTAACAGTAGCACAGGCATAAGAAACCTCCAACATCAAGTTGAAAAAGCTCTTGAATATTATGAATCATGTCATGTTACAAAAATCTCATGGTTTCCTGTGACAGTCAGTGACAGAACACAGTTTTCCAAAAACACCCTTCTATCCTGTGTATGTGAAGTCACAAATGAAGATTTATTAAAATACGTTTTAATTAAAATGTGTATTTAAAGCATTGTATTTCAAAGTTATAATTTACTATAAAGTTTTGACAGAGGGCACTGTAACTTTAATATCCAGGAAACAGATTTAAATCTTTTATGGTAATGCTTTCAAATTTCTCCATAAAACTCAATTTTTGTTTTGTCTTGTTAAAAACAACAACAACAACAAAACAATCAAAAATATCCCACAATTTCTTCTTGACCATTTGAGCTTGCTGCATTATAGATACTTAAGAACACATGAAAAGTGTTTTCATGTAGTCCACAATTTTGAGGGAATCTGAGATAGAACAGATATGTCATAATCACATTAAAAACTACAAACACCATTGCCATCTGGTCTGGGGTACTTCTACATACTCAAAATAACATCTTTTATAGTGAACCAGAAAACAGAAATAAACATTTGCCTGGCTGAAGCTTATTACAGTCAGTATGAAGAAACTTAAATAATTACATTCTGCAGCAAAACATTCTTGCTCCTGGTAAATTGTTTACCAAAATTTGCTCCAGACCCCACGAAAACAAATGGAGTCAGGGCTTACCTTAACAGAATTTCTCCTACTGCTATTCCAGGGAGACTCCAGTGTTCTGTACTTACAACCTACTAAAAAGCCTTCTCAGCTGCTACACAGCCCCACAGCTCTGAGAAATGATGAAAGAAAAGCAACTACATTTCTTCTTAACACAGACTGTACCACTGTTAATAGAGATATAAAGCTTTCTATACTGAGTCATCACACATTTGAAAAACACTTTTCAGGTGCTTTAGCAATGTTTCATCAGGATCAGGTGCTACTAATCTCTCTATTTGCTACAGTTAGAACTAAATACAAACTACAATACCTTTTCTTTTTAGAAATGCAGCTTTAAATGTATGACAATATGATAAAAACAGCTCACCTATTTTAGTTGCACTGTAAATATTCTCTATGGGAAATACAACCCCTAGTCCATACAACAAGACTTTTGCCAGAGCTGGAATTAGCTGAGTAGTTGTTACGAGAATGTTCACACAGTTTGTCCTACGGAAGAGAAAATGTAAATATCCTTTTTTAGCAAAGCAAAAAAGAAAAAAAAACCCAAACCAAAACCACAGAAGGAAAATCTTACCCCTTCCATCAGAACCCCTGAATTTTATTATTGGCGCTTAAAAAGAGCATCTTTTTTTTTTACCACCTTACCAAGGAGCAAGGTGTGGCATGGTCAGATCAGAATAAGGAATGAGGATAAGGTCCTCCAGCTCCAGCATTTTGCCCACCAGACACTTCCACATCATCATCAGACACCCTAGAGCTTTCTTCGTACTCTTAGTACTCACCTCGAATGAATGAGGGTGAGTGCTTTCAGTGCAAGTGTTAACCAAGAATCTGTCAAAGCTTCAATTTCTGCTCTTAGTTGTAACCAAGCCTCTCTTTTTGCTGGACCAAGCAGACCTGTGGAGTAGACAAGGGCATGTCTGCACTGGCATTAAGTAGCACTCTGTCATTTTCCTTTGCTTTCACTAGCTCAGACAATTTCCCACACGCTGCAAACTAAACAGCCCACTAAACACCACTGTGTTAAAAAAAAGGAGTAGAAACCAGTTCTTCCCATGTACGACCTCTAATCCGTGTTTGTTAGATACTCCAGGGTCACTTGCCTCCAACGTTATTTTTGTAGGTGTTGTATATTTCTTTTACTCGTCTGTAGCGGAAGGCCAGTTTCCGCATCCAGTCCACTCCTCCGCGCACGCCGGTGGCCAGGCACAGGTTGGCACTGGTGGCAGCCGCGGGAAAGCCGTCTGTTCCAAAGTTGTACGTGCTGGGCAGAGATAAAAACCCCCACGGATTAACAAAAGGCAATGGGCTACACCGAACCGCCAGCTACGCACTTGGCTGGGTGCCAAAGGGGACAGTTAAAAGGGAGCAATGGGCTACTGGGAGCATCCCAGCAGCCCATGGCTTGCCCAGGAAGGAATCTGTGAAGCAACTTTTTATCTTAATGAGTTTTCTTGTACCTTAAATCTTGGCCGTTGTCATCTGAAGACACGTCGTCAATGTGAACCTGGTCGCATTCCTAAGGTGACAGAAAGATTTTAGAATTTTCTTGATTTTGCAAATCTTGAAAACAAAGCTATAAAAAAAAAAAATCTACGAACAATCTAGTCATCAGGGATATTTTTAATTGTGGAAATCAGTAGATGGCAGTCTTGTTAAAACAACTATTTTACCTATTCCTCGTGCTCACTTCTTAGAACAAATGCACACCGTCATTAGCTACTACTGTTAAATGGCTTTCCAAAAACACGTTTTTGTGTTTAGAAAGGAAAGTGGTTAAAAACAATTAGCATATGTGTTCCATAAACGTTCTTGTAGCCTTTCAGGTACCTTAAAACATCATGCTGCTCAAAGCTGATTCAGTCAGTGCATAAGTGTAACTGAAACCAGACATTTTGGTAAATGTAACATATTAGAAAAATTAAACCTGATGCTAACCGCCAATGAAATTATGACCTCTGATTGCTGTTGAGCCACACACCAACACAGCCTGAGGCCAGTGTTTCAGAGGAGTGCAGATGAAAAATCTGTTCCTAGTTTGCCATTCATTTGAGAGTTGTGAGTTTCCTTCTCTCTCTTTGGTCTTAGTGCATGAAAGCAGCATGCCAAGATGAAGGGAAATCTGAACAGAAACACCCAAATCAAACCATCTTTCTTCAGCAGCTTGTCTGCAACCTAACACAATACATTAAAAATTAACTTTGTCCATCGCTAAATTGAAAATCGCAATGCATATTGTTTATCCACAAAAAAAAAAAAAAAAAACCAAAAAAAACAAAAAACCATTAAAACACTACTATTAACATTCTAACTGTTGGCAGGAAAACAAATAAACCTCTGACACTCTAGATCAATATCAATTCAATGCTTGTAACAATAATGGTTTTCAATTATTTTAATAATTTCCTCTTCTCTCTCCTAATGTGAAGTCCTCTAACAAATATGATCTACTTTAAAGATGAAAATGCTGCAATTCTTTATTTTTGTGTTGCTTTCCTCTGAACAAATCTTTCTCTCTCCATGGATTTGTGAGGAAGGGAGGGAAGATAGAAGTGGAAAGAAACTCAAACCAGCTGTTCCCTAACAGAATTAAAATCATGACCCTCAACCCTTTTTCTAAAACATCTATTTTCCAGCCAACCCTCTCCCAGCAAGCAGCAAGCTCCAAGGAGGAAAAGACTTTGACCCTGTAACCTTCTCCTCCTCTCCTGAGGTCAACAACCTTAGATAAGAAAAAAGCTGAAGCCTATGTGGCCTCACATGGTGGCTGTGGATTCTAGATTTTTAAAAACATTGGTTTACAAAAAATGCTTTAGAAACTTGAAATGTTTTGAAGAACAAGGTGTGGTCTTTCACATTTGTACAACATATTCTTACTGTAATGCTTACTCTTCTGTATCTTATGAATGGGTGGCTTGTGCTAGAGAGGGAGGTAGGAGTGACAACCAGCATAGGAGAGACAATTCTACATTAGCTCATATTTAGCCACCATACAGTGAATTTCCTCCTCAGGCAGACAAAATGCATTAGATGTACAGACACAGCTGAAACTGCAAGTGTGAGCATATGTTGCCAGGCTTTGATAACCAGCTTGGCTGAGAAAAGAGCCAGAAGCTTCTTCAGCAAGTTATCAAATTCCCATAATTTTTTACTATTTTTCTGTTTAAAACCAAAAGCAAATGTCCATCCAAATGCATACCACATTAACAATTCAAATATGAGCTGAGTGTAAGCTAAAGAAGCAACATCCTCCTGAATTCATTAGTTTCCCACTTTAGTTACTCTTCTTTCGCTCAGTGATTTCTCCTTCCCCAGCTTAGAAACTATGCAACAAGCTGCTGGAGGACTCAAAATAGAAATCTGTGAAAAAGAAGCAATTTTTTTAGTAACCACAAAACTCAAGGAAGGAGTAGAAGCTCATCTTCTCAAAGGAGCAGATGAAAGAAGGAATAACTCAAAAACTTTCCAAATTCAACTCTCTCAGGGAAAATACAGAGGCAGGAAGAATGAGACCACTACATCTTAGACACCACAGTTAGAGAGATCCTGGGAACTTGGAACTTTAATTCACAGTGCAAGATCTTGGGACCATCACAAGTCTTGGGACATGAAAGACATTCTCTCCTTCTGTCTAACCACCTGCTTGGTACGTAGAAAGTGAGAACTGCAGTGCTACATTAGAAATAGAAATTGTGGCATAAAAAGAAAGAGGTATTTTGGACAGAAAAGCCCAGAAAATAAACCAGAGACTAAAAACTGGTGGTGCAAAGGCACAGAAATAGTGTCAAGAAAGCAAGAAAAATGAAGAAAATGTCACAAGCACCACAAATTTTGGACAAAATACTGAATATAATAAGAGACAGATAGTGTCCTCTTTTGTTGGGTATAAATTAAGAAAAAAAAAAAGTCAGGAAGGGAACAAAGCAGAAGAGATAAATGTTATAATTTGGAAAGGATTAAAGCCCAATGTGATTGACACTGTATTACAGCTAAAGGCAGGTCACAAGCAGTGCAGGACTGTTTTGTTCCTTTTGAGTGGCAGGGCACGGCTTTGAGGCTAAATGTGAGCTTTGAGTGCCAGGTATTTTTTCATGCTGTCTAGCTGATTTGGACTTTGGGCTAATGAGTGATAGCTGAATTTTTCAACCCCTGAACATGGTAAGGAAAAACACTCGTTTAGCAATTGCTCTTTTAGCAGGAAAGTTATTTAGGAGTAATTCTTCAAAGAAACCAATTACCTGCCCATCATTAATTGATGTGGTGCATCCTTCCATCAGAATCCCTTGTATTTGTTTTCACCTGCTTGGTTTGTGTGGAGTATTCTGTTTGTGAGCTACCTGAGACACTGCTCAGTCCTCTGATTAGATACAAGCAACCACACACAGAGCCAACAACTTAAAATAGCAATTAGCTCAATATGCACCATAATCAGGGATATGGTAAAACACTGCCCAAAAAATAAAGTATGTCCTTCCAACAAGAACACTTTCACAAAATATACACATAGACTCTAAAATCCTCAAGTACTTCTCAGAAAGTACTTCCCCCTTCTGTGAGGGGAGCTGACTTACAGCTAAATGGTCATAAAGGGAAAAAAAAAAGTTTGTTTGCAGGCTTACTATTTCAAACTTTCACAAATGTATTTGACACTTCTGTGAAATTTTCATAGGAAACCCAGTACTAGAATTCTCCCCCTAATTTCTCTGGCAAAGTGATATCTGAAACCAATACTGAAAGTCCCTGTAGAAACACTGTTATTTATGCAGATGTATTTTATTATGACAGAATCAGTTTAGCAGTCAGGTCCAAAGCAGAAAATTAAAATTGTGGGATTCTCTTTTAAAATAGGCTGAATTGGCAAGTAAGGAGCAAAATATCCTGTGGCTTACATATAAAACTTATGCAGCTAGCTGTGCTTTGCTCCTAAAGGTGTTGACCTTGCAACTTCAGTGTATCCAGTTTGAAATCTTCAGGAGGAACTACAAGTGATAACATGTTTGTACTGAAGATTTGTATTTCAGTCAGACAAGGCTGAGGTGCAGATCTGCATCTTCAGATCAATCCCTGGAAAGCAAAATGCACTTGGTATTGTTTAGAGATAATACTTCCAGTGAAAATGGGAGTGTCAGCATGTGTAACCTGGCAAATCTACTGAAAGCAGCTTAAGACGTTACTGTCCATGCTGTCCTTTTTTGCTCCTTCACACAGCTGGCTTGCATGGATCCATGTGTTTGTGTCCCTCAGACCTTTCTGTGCCACAGCTGGTAGCTTAGCTTGAATCTCCTGCAGCAGCTCAATTAAACCAACAGATGTTGCACGGAATAACTGAGACTTGTTTCTCCATTCCCTTCCATCAGCTCTGCTTTGGGGCTTGAAGCAGCAGCAGATAATACGTGCTTGCAGGAGCAACTTAAAGCTGCTGCAATCCTTTGCTAAGTGAATGTCTCCAGTGAAATGCAGCAAGCCAAAGATAAACAGCAATCAAGAATGAATGACTAGGTGAGTCTAGCCTAAGATTTGTACATGGAAAGCTTATGTCTTCTCCTTCCTCCATTCCCAAAGCATTTGTTAATTTCTTCCTGCTAAGTTTTTCTCCTCTTTTCTGTTTTTGTATGACAAGCCAAAAACTCCCAGAGGTGCTCCACAGTCATCATTCACAGCTCTTAAAATGCCTGGACCTATGTAGTCCTCTGGAATAATTCCTTTAAACTAACTTAGGATCTTTATAAAGATTCATATGCAAAGCATTAACTTATGGCAGAAATGTTCTGCAAATATTTATATTACTTTGCTCCTTCACTACCACCCGTCAAGTTGTGTACGTCTGCCACAATTATGTAAAATATGCTTCACTACTCAATTTACTGTAGGAAAATTAATAACAATAATAATAATTTAAAAAAGAGATTAAGGTTGTTATAATAATTCTCCTATCGGTGCCAATACACTACATGCCAAGTGGTGTGACGCAACAGCTAGCATGCTGATCCTCTACAGTTCTGTGTTACAAAACTAACAAAAATAAATCTAATAATTCTGCTGTCTTTGAATAAACACTGACATAAGGTAACGCTGGAAAAGTCTCCACATTATGGAGAGGAATAATGTGAATAATATTAAATAACCTTAGAGGATGCTGAAGTATTACAGTTTCAAATCTGCTGATTATAGCTAAAATACATTTCCACATTTGGTTAATCTTCTTAATTTACCGTGAGAAAACTAACACCACACTGCCAACTAATTGTTTCAATACCTTAGTCTGCAAAGTCAAATGAGAGAGGAAAAAAAACCCCAAGCAACAACTACCCTTCAGAATGAGCTATTTTCATTTTGCCTTTACATCAGCGGGCCCATTGAGACATCCTGGAAGCTGGCCAACTCACAGGAAATGATTGCTGGGATTCTCTGTTCCTCTCATATCTGTCATTACACAATTATATCCACTGCTTCATTTTCCCTACTGAACAGTAGAGAAATTTGGTCATGTACATGTGAGAACAGATCTAGCAAAACAAGTTAAAGATGCAATCCTTTATAAATGTGATGTGTCTGTAAAAAAATTAATAAAAAAAAAACAAACAAACCCCCCCCCCCCCCCCAAAATCCCCAAGTGTACACTGCTGTGTTTTTAACACAGCTTTTTATGACAGCAGTACCTCTGTTTATGTCTTTTCCAGGAATAAGATATATATCCTTTCAGTTGTACATACCCTTTAAAAGTATTATCTATTCCACAAATACTCATCACTGCTATTATCCATCACATCACAATGTGCTTCTTTGGGAATCAGAGATTTACAGATTGGCAGAACTTTTTTTTCCCAGGCAACAATTACATATTCCAAAACTAGTCTGTGACCAACCCATTTAACACACCCCCAAAAAAACTGTTGCTTTCTACATCTTTTTACTCATACTTGTGACCACCTTCCAGCAAAACAAAAAGCAGATTGCTTCAACCAGTCTCTATTCTAAGTTTTAGACAAATAACGTGCAAGGACCCCAACACCATTTACCAGCATTCATTAAGCTTTAGAAGTAAGCCCCTGGCTTTCACTTGTGTAAAAATATAAAATCTTCAGTACGTACAGGTTGGAAAACCGAACAACAGCACATCTATATCCTGTGTGTGTGTGTGTGTGTGTGTGTGTGGTATGACCCTGTGCCTAATCCTCCTCTACTGTACTTCTGTGCTTGCTAAACACACAAAAAACTCTGCACTTCCTTTCAAGCCGAGGCAACAAAGGCTGAAGTGCTGAAGTTGCTAACCCGTCATCGCAGAGCGGCTGCAGAGGTTCGGCACAAACCCATGTGAAAGCGCAGGGAGCGCGGTTCGCAGCTTCTCAGCGCTGGCACTCCACTGGCAGGAGCTGTCATCTCTGTCTAGCCTGCACTTTGTGACCCTAACATTTTCTCTTCTTTCCCACCACAATTATTCGGCACTGAAGAAAAAAGGTGCAGATTACCTGTGGGTCAGGCACAGGATATTAGGAACAAAGAGAGTTCTTGAAATCCACTTCATTATGTCTGACAATTTGTGGATGAACAGTCAAGGAATTAAATTGGGCTGTGAAGGCTTTCAAAATGCTCCCATTTTAAACTTAAGACTATAAAGAGAAGCTTATGGTGTAAAAAAAAGCCCACAAAAACCCTACCAAAAAGCCCCCCAAATCCTATCCTTTATTGTTAAAATGGAACATCAGAACAGAAAAATTAATTTATTATCTATATAAATTATTAGCTGTTATAAACACTGAGGACTAAGAACAGAAATTATTTACAAACTCTTTTTCACAGCCAATGACTTGAAAGTACTCTCCTGCACTGAACACATAACCCTTTTGTAACACACAATGGATGTAATTCTTTTCTAATAGAAAGTGATTAAAATCCTATTTTGCTTGCTCATTTCAACAAATGCATTTAGATCAAATATGATCCTCCTAAAGTAAACAGTGTTTATTCCAAAATAAATACAGATCTTATTCTGCAACTTGTGTTTATTGAAGGAGCCATGCTAAAACCCAGGCTTACATTTTAATTTCAACTACACCTTGTAACTGGAAGAATCCAATTTAAAATAAAACATGACCTAAAGAAACATCTATATGGCAACTGTAGTGTGCCAGCTACATTCCCACAGCAAAAGAAAACTCTATTTTGCTAGTTTTCTTTACTTCATAAGTTTCATGAAGCAGATATTTCAAGAACCCATATTGTCTCTATATATTACTCCATACACTGAAGCCTTTCTGTTGAAAAGGAAGAGCAAATAGTAAAATTATACCTCTAGCAGATGGTCAGTAGAACTCAGGACAATCACAGTAAGTGCAGCCCTCTAAGCCCCAGAGCTTTCTTGTCTGCTATAGGGTGTAAATTTGTTGTTCAGATTTCAGTTCAGAGACACTCCCTATCGTTCTGAATACACTGGTTACATTCCAGTAGTTCAGACAAGATAAATGTAGAACTATTCTGGTTCTGTAATATTCCAGTGTACTCAGAGAAGTGTTTTAGAGTGCCTTTCTAACAATCATTCTTGCTTCAATTCTGACAAAATAATTTGTTATTCTACTTCTGTATATTTTGCAAGAAAAGTGAAGGGAAGAGGGGGGATGGCGAAGAAACAATTTTACTAATAGATAGAAACAGCTAAATAAAACTCAAGTGTATCAGCTTAAAGAGTCTGTGTCACTCCTGATGAGAACAGTGTGAAGTTCAAAGTGTCAAGTTAACTGTATTTTAAAAGGCCAGCACTTCAAAAGTAAATACTGTCTTTATTATATGATTCTACTTATCTGGTAATATATACTTTTGTAAAGAGAAAAAAATTCTATGATTAATGAAAGACAATAAAAATAAAATATGAAGATATTTTAAGAAGTAAAAAAAGCCATGAGTCTCATCAGAATGTAATGAATTGTTCCCAAACACACTAACTTGGAAGTATACTTGTATGAATGTATACATTTTGCTGAAACTATACGGTAAAGATTGTAAAAATATATTTAAATTTTAAAGAATCTAAAAATTAAACTTATTGAAAGAATGATTTTTCCACAAGAGCCTCAAAATAATGTCTAATTTCTCAGGAAGCAGGGGGTTCATATGGAAATTTTCACAAGATGATCTAAGATGTGTCTTTCAGTTCCACACGACAAGTGCAGGGCCTTGGTGCTGTTGATAACCTTCCAAATGCATATGTTTAAAATAAAACCTACAATGCTTTGAGTAAGTGAGTCTCCCATCTTCGTAATTTTCTGCTAATGAGACAATGCCAGGGTTTAAAATTCTCTCTGCTAACCTTGCCAGTATGGACAGTAAAAGTATTTTCTTCTGTGGGTAGCCTGAGGACCTTTCCACAACACTTTCAATTTTCTCTTTCTTCTTCTTTCCCACTCTCAGTGTTGTGGGGCAGATGTTGGCCCCTGTGCTGCTGCTCAATGGCATAAGTAGGGAGTGAGCTGACCCATCACTGCCTTGCCCAGCCAGAGCTGAGGACAACCATCCTTTGTCAGAGCTCTAAGAGTGCCAGCTAGAGAGCCAAGAGTTTTTGTGCCACCTTACAGCCTGTGGTGATTTAACCCCAGCTGGAAACTCAGGGGAAAGCAACAGAAAGGTAAATAAAGTGATAAAGTGATGCTAGGAGCATGGTAGGCTCCTGGGTTTTTCAGCTCAGGTGTACATGTGCAAAGAACAACCCATGTTCCTCTTGAGAAAGGAAATCCTACATTTACATCCTAATCTATTTTTAGTGGCACCTAGCATGAAGGTACTTGTCATTTGCCATGTGAAAGAAATTAAGTGGTTGACAAGTTGCATAAGCCTATAGGAATGGTCTTCTCAAGTGAGCAAAGCAGGTGTTTGTTATTCTTTGTAGCTCTAACACTCAGAACTACAGCAGCACATTCCACAACAGCCAGGCATCTTCCATTTCAGATGGGTTGAGCCTTTTAGCTGTGTTTTGCACACACCAGCAAAGCCACAGTTCTGCCTGAATGAAGACTTTGTTTTGCATTTTTGTTCATTTATCTACAGCTACATGTGTGATGTAATTTAGTCCCACATTCATGAAGTGGAACTTCATGAACTTTCTACAAGTCACCCCTGGTAGTAGTATCACATAGATGAGAAACTATTTCCAGTCATTCCCTCACATACATATCAGGGAAAACTCTGTACCGTGATTTGTATTTCCTCTCCTCTCTCTACCCTTCCTTCCTGCACTGCAACTGAGCTGTTCCTGAATTGCTACCGTGGAAAATTAAATGCAAATAGATGGGCTTTGTGTTTCAGTCTGAATGTGCAAAGGGAACTGCTGTGATGCCTGCTGGAAGGGCATTCACAATAGTTGACAGGTTACTTAGAAAGTGAACTTGCCTTTGCCAACTCTCCATAGAACTTACAGTAACTTAAAAATAAGGTTTATATCTATAAAAATAAATTTAATGCTGCTAAAAAGTTTTGGAGTAATTAAACTTGGCTTTCCCAGAACTCTCTGTTGATGAGGAACAACTACCAGAAGTTGAATCACATGCTTCTCATAAAGCATCCATAGCCACTGTCTGGTCAGGAAGTTCCCATTCCAGACATCACAAACATTGAGAGGAGGTGAACTCTCATTTCAACCAAATGAGAAAAGTAATTTTTGATTAGATTTTCCTCCATGGGGGCTCGATGACTCCACTCTGGGTGACCAAAGATTTGTTCAGCTGCCATCCTTATGGTATTTGGAGGTGGGAGGAAAATAATTCAGTCCCCTCTGTTTGTAGCTTTTCTCTCCCTGAAACCATCCCTTGTATTTCACCAGGAATAAAGCTTATTCAAGCTTATTCAACAGTCTTTCCTGTAATTGCTTTTTTTTTTTTTTTGAGTTTGATAGCCCAGAAATCTATTTTCCGTATGTCTTTTCTTTGTTTGGTGGGCCATCTTAAAAAAAAAAAAAAAAATCACAACCGGGGTTTTT
>VZTR01007153.1:241373-308329 GCA_013400775.1 Chaetops frenatus | reverse complement strand
TTTTTTTTTTTTGAGTCTGATAGCCCAGAAATCTATTTTCAGTATGTCTTTTCTATGTTTGGTGGGCCATCTTAAAAAAAAAAAAAAATTGACTACAGGTGTTTCTTATCCAACATCTAGCTAACCAATTAGGAAATGAAGAGCCAAAGGTTTGCTAAGACTTTCCAGGATCTATCCTTCAATCACAGCCAAATCAGACCAACTCTGCCAAAATCACATTTGTGCCTCAAGGAAAGCAGTTATTTCTCACAGTGGTAGAACCAGACCTAGAGGTCTGAATATGAGCTTCTGTCCATTGTTTATTGCCAAATGAAGGTAATCTGGCAAAAACAGTCATGAATGATTACATTCAACAGTCGCCAAGAGCTGATTCCACTTTCTTCTTTAAGTATTATAGTCTTTTGAAAACCCTTCTCAAGCAAAAAGTTTTTCTTTCATAGATTGTTTTTAAAATATTTCTATTGAAGAAACATTTTTTTGAATATTAAAGAATGCACATACTATTTTTCTATTTTGAGAGAAAGTGAAATGTAATTTTCTAAAAAATTTATTTTCCTTGGCATCATCATGGTTAATATTTACTTTTAGGTCAGTAAACCTATCCCTTTATTGCAACAGTGGTTGACCTCCACCTATCAACAGCGTAGTTGCTTTATATAAATGTTTTTTTTTTCTCTTTTACTGACACTGACACATCTAGGTTGATTTTCTTCTTTCCTGGCACTTAGTTGGTGATCCCAGTGCAACAAATGAAATTCATGCAAGGTTTTGCAATGCTCCTAGACAAGTTAGCAAATTAAATGCTTTAAATAGAACTGGGGTAATTGTCCATGAGGAAAACAAAGAGCAGGAAACACTCTGCTACCTATTTAGTTTAAAAAAAAAACCAACCAAACAATGCAAATAATAACAACCCCCTTCATATTCCAACAGCTTAACTTAGGAATGGTGGAACAACTAAAGTCCATAAAGGTGCTGTATGGTTGTAAGAGAAACCTTAAATTCTTTGTAACTTTAATCTTCATTCTGAATGGAAGATAATACCAGCTCTAGTGGTGCTGCTGCAGACTTAATCAGTGGGTTAATCTTTTTAGCATTCTGAAAGCCTATCACAAAGCAAATGTAAATGGGATAACTTTTAATACTAAGTTCATCAATATTTTAATGCATCCTCCACACAGCTTTCTTCTAATATCATTTCAAAAACCATAAAGATGTAAAAAATAGACAAGCAATAAAAGAAATAATAGAATTGATAAAAATTATAAATATGGAAAATAATTATGGCATGATATTAAGTTCTAATCCAGTGATTTTTTTTCTCCTTACTCCTGAGTTATTTTAATTCATACCTACCAATATTTATGTTCTACCATGGACTGTGGTATAACTTTGATGTAATCTTACTGAATTCTGAAGCATTTTTTCACATCCCTGCAACTGAAAGCGTAGAAGTCTCACTTGCTTTATGGTCCAGAAAAATGAGCTATTAAACAATACACACAATCACAGGTAACTTGTTTTGGAACAGCAGTACTTAGAGGAGCAATACTCTGATTTACTGTTGTTCTGACTTCTTCTTTTTCAATGGGTTACCACATCATTTTGTAAACATAATTTGTCACCAACACCAGCCAGAGTTCTCTGTAGCTACTTTTTGCTTTTCTTTCAGATCTGTTATTCCTGCTGAGAGAATCTACTAAAGAAGAATTTTTCATACTGACACCAACTGTAGTCTTGCTGTGAATAACCACATTCCCATAAAAATCATTCCATTTATTGCAAAGTTGTTGGCAGACCATAGGAATAATAGTCAACTCAGGAAACCTTTTATCCTGAAATCACACAGCTTAACCCTTTGCATGACCACATGCAGTTCATACATAAAAGCTATATTATCACACTGCTATTTAATTTCTTAGTAAAAGCTCTTCTGTTGTTGGCAAGTTTTAAAAATTATTATTTTCACGCTACTTTGTTTAAGTAAAATTTAAATAATAATGATTTTAAAAAAAGACTGAATTCAAATTAGTCAAGTAGTATTCAGGGGTTTTTCTTAATATATTATGTTGTATTAAAAATTAGAGACTCTTTCCCAATACATGAAATATTACATTACACAGAAATTTGAGTGTGGTTTTGATTAAAAACTAAAAATTTGCATTCATATGAAATTCTTTTGTTTTTTCTACCTTCCTATGGTAAAGAAAGATTTATGAATCTACAATATAATGAAACAATTAGGAAACAAACTNTTTTTTTTTTTTTTGTGGAAGATGCTTCTGCTAGTCATTATATTTGCTGTGTTAAATAACAAACTAGTGGAGATTAGCTTCAGGAAAGAAACATTAGTTCTGTTGGTCAGTCCTCTTGACAGTTTGGGAGTCAGAGGTTGTAGTGCTTATATTCAAATTTCTGTCTGAATTTATTAAACTGATGGAACAAAAAAAAAGGTCGGTGTATGTTTTCACTGTCTATTTTTTTCTGCTTTTAAATCCTTGTTAGTAGGTAATCATGTCTTGATTTATGCTTTATTCATTCAACCAGAGCAATAATGGGAGTTTTGGACTTGTGAACACACCTCTAAGAAAAAGATATACATTTTTTTTCCAATAAATGAATTGAAATATTTGTATTTTTAAACTTTTCAAAGTCAAAGAAAATTCCTAGAAACCCTCTTTCTCTCCTTCTAACTGCTGCTACAGCTGTCTCTCCCCCTTGCCCAACAGTGCTAGGGGAGGAGTTATCCCCCTGTGTATCCATACTTTACATTCACAATGGGAATTATACAAATACGGAGAGGAAAAAGAGGAGATCTTTTAACTGATTGAAGGGGTTTTCTACAGTTCAGAAAGCATCATTGGCCTGGATAAAGCTGATCTCTCTTGTGACAGTGTTTCAGCTGAGCCAGTACTCGTGTCAGCAGTCTGTACCCTGCTGTCAGTGAGCACACGTGAGCTCTCATCTCCTGACTGCACAGTGCCACACGTAACCTTCACATGACTGCTGGACTGCCTTGTTCTGACTGAACAAGGATCTTGGAAAGCCCCAAAAAAATAAAATCAATGCTCCATTCCTTCAGTACCTCATTGTTTCTTTTGTTAAACTTTTTGTTTACCTTTTTTTAAGCCCTCAGTCAAGCCTCATGCTTTAACAGCACACTTTTTAAGGTAGTTTTAGTCTACTATAGGATCACCCAGCCTCTTGAAAATATCTAAAGGAAAATTTTACGAATGCAATTAACAACGGTCAAATTTTACTTTAAAACATAGAATAAAACAGAAGTGATACCGCAATGAGTAAAGGAAATAATGCTCTCCCCCTTTCTTTACAGTTTCATTAGACCATTGAACCGGATGAAATTCAGATAGAGGCCTTATTGTAACCACACTGAAACAGTAGAAATCTCCTGGGACTGTGAAACTCAAACATTTTGGGAACCAACTTCAGACACTCCTTTCGTGCTTTTGAAAGAAAATGAATGGAAGAAACTTCATTTTTCTCCCTTTGGAAACATTTTAATATAATTGCTACTAAAAACCAAACCAAACAAACAAACAAAGCAACTTAAAAACCCAGCACAGATATATTTCAAATTCATATGTATGTATGTTTTCTTAACATTTAAACTTTAATCACAGCACTCACGTGTAATCACACCAGCACAAACTGCATAATGGCTTTCATGATATCAAACAACTTGTAAACAACATTGAAAATTCATGCCAAAATTAAACCTAGGCTGAAAAGATTGATAGAAACCACCTACCATGCATATTGCTAAGATGCTTAAGCTGTGGTTTCAAATCTCTGGATTTATGTGAGGATTGGCTAGTGTACTCTCATCCTGCAATAGCATGTAAGGATGACACTTAGTTTCACCTAGCTTTCCTAAAATAATTACATTACATGATTTTCAGAGACTAATCCATTCAAAATATTAACCTGAGTAATTAAAATCTGATCTTTTAAGACGGTACATACATCAATCAGGGATTTTTTTCTAGAGATGACTATTATGTTCTCTTTGGTTTGCCTTCTGGGTTTTTGCATTGGAAGAGTTCAGTGAGAAAAAAATAGTTTGCCACAAAGTAGTGGAATCAGCAAAAATTACTGCATTACATGAATAGAAAGGGCAGGCTGGGAAAGATATTTGAGTGTAAATTAATGTTGATCTTAGCTGGAATAACTTGTACTCTTTAGCACTTGCAGCTGCACCAGGGACATGACTGGCTATATGAGATTTTACACATCTGTCAGCTTAGTCAGAGACCAAAACACCAAATCTACTGTTCAGGAATGTCACTTGAATTTATGAAACTTCTTAGATTATAAACTACTAATGGAATACTTAGTGTTATGAACAAGTCATAACTATAGTGTTGACAACTGTAGTAGTAGATAGAATTTTTTTCAGTGTTATCAAATTCATAATATTTAAATAAAATGTAAAAAAAAAAAAGTTGTTCACACCAGTTCCATGAAATATTTCTGTGACTGGAAGGAATACATCTGAATGTGTAATTTGGGGGAATACATAGAAAAAAAATGTGTTATTATTTTGATAGAAATTATTTTTAGTATACCATCTTGGAGAAGGGCTCATACCACTAAAACTTAGCTTACTGCCTACCACAAACCTCTTTGCACTAACATGTATTCCACAGACAAGTGGGATGCCATCTAGAGGGACATTGACAGGCTTGAGGAATGGGCTAATATGAACTCAATGAAATGCAATAAAGTGCAAGGTCTTGCAGCTGGACTGGGACAATCACACATATCAGTACAGGCTGGGTGGTGAACTGATAGAGACTAGCCCTGTTAAGAAAGGCTTGGGGATTCCAGTGGATAAAAACCCCTGGATAGAACCTGCAGCCCACAAAGCCATCAGCAGATAGAGTTATACCAAAAATGCCTGAAGAGCAGGTTGAGGGAGGTGATTTTCCCCTTCCCCTTCTACTCTGCCCTGGTGAGATCCCACATGGAGAACTGCTTCCAGCTCAGGGGGCCTCAGCACAGGAAAGACCTGTGAAGACAGGCTGAGCTGGGGTTGTTCAGCATGGAGGAGGCTGTGGGGTGACCTAATTGTAGCTTTTCAACATATAAAGTGGATTTAGAAGCAAGACGGAGATAAGACTTTTTGCTAAGGCCTGTATTGACAAGATAAGGAATAAGGGGTTTTAAACTGGAAGAGGACAGATTTAGATTAGGTACATGGAAGAAATTCTTTACTGTGAGAGTGGTGAGGTACTTGAACAAGCTGCCCAGAGAAGTTGTGGATGTGGGTCCCTGGAAGCTGGATGGGTCTTTGAGCAACCTGGCCTAGTGGAAGATGTCCCTGACCACGGCAGTGTGGTTGGAGTAGATTATTGTTAAAGGCTCCTTCCAAACCAAACTATTCCATGATTCCATGAAATGCTTTACACTGTACAGGGCAATTTGGATGTCCATGTATTTCTTCACAAAGCATTCCTGCCTATTCTTTAGCTCATTTGTACTACAGCAAAATCTAGGCATCCCAAACAGGCACCCTGGTACCAGCTGACTTCATGGAGTTCTTACTGGCTACTAGATCACAAGCACAGACACCTGAAACACTGCCATGATTAGTGATGACTGATGGCCTGCTCTAAATATTGGGGTGTTTTTTAACCTGTGGTTTTAAAAACCAGATCTTACTCGAAGTGTATGAATAACTCAAACTGGAACAAGTACAATTTACAAAAATCATCCAAAAAAACCCCCAAACCCCAACAAAAGAAAAGAAATTAACAAATACAACAGAAACCTGGAAAGTTTTCTTGGCTGACTATTTGAAACTTTTTGTACATTTTTCCCTTTTAAGTTGTTTGAATACACACATTTCCTAATTGTGTCAGCAGAGAGAGAATTTGTACCGCTATGTTCCTGAGGACTAATATGTTAAAGAGATGAACCTGAAGCTTTGTTGTAAAACCAGTTACAACTATACACAATAACAACTGCTATAATCATCAGACTCAACTGCTGCTTTTCTCTCTTGAGTACTTTAGGACAGAATTGTGATCCTTGTATCTGTAAATACCATCCTTATCATCACCATCAAGAAGAGACTAAGGCACGGTGATCAGGAATTATGAAGTATTGGCAACTACAAACACAGACCTCGTGTTATGTCATCTACATAAATATGTATGTAAAATATGCACCAGACAACTGATCAGTACATAATGCCAGCAAAGGCTCACCCTGTCAATGTTCAGGGCTTGGAGTACAGCTTCATACACAAAATGACCTTGATCTGATTTTTACTGTAAGTTGAGAAAGTTTTTCTCTCTGGTAATGGTGTTTTGCAATCCTCCCCCTGCACTTCCTTGGTCTGACTGCAGCTCCCCCAACTCCCATCACTGACTGTGGATCTCCATACAACACAGTTAAGTTTAAATCTAGGCAATGTCATACCTGTCATGGCTGTCCAAAACTGGCTACGTGACATTTCTACAAGGTGTGGGAGAATAAATGATGGACTTCTGCACTGCTAATAGTGGCCAACCTGCTCTCCCAGCTTGCTTTGGAGCTTGCTCAAAGTCTGCACTTAAGAGCTGGCTTGCATCCAAGCACTTCATTTGTTAGATTATTTGACTCTAGGACCAGATGTGCTAAAATGCTTTCAGAAAGAAGAGCATTTTACCCTACAGTGGTCATGGTTCTTTGAGGTGTGCAGTAACCTGCAAACAGTAAGTCTGCCGAACACAGTAATGAATTCAATAATGTGTGAATTATCATAATGCCCAGGATCCCAAATCATGCTTTGGAGTGCTACTGTGCTAAAAGTTACCAGCTCGAGTATGTGGTGTATTAAAGTACCTAGGTCTGAGGGGAAATAGTTTCCCTTTCTCCTTCAGATTAAAGCAACAGAACATATGGCTGCATTGCTTCAAAGGCATTCCTACAGGGCACTGCGTGGTACACAGGGGATGTGGCTGTGTGCACGGTCACTGAAGGACCTGTGAGCAAAGTCACTTAGTCTCCTGTGGTGTTACTGATACCTACAAAGGAGAATTTTTCAGGCTGATGAAAAGAGGATATATGTCCCTGTCATGAAAAAAGGTCTCCTTGAGGGCCAGAAGTGATTTATATGGTACATTTGCTTCAAGCAGCAGGGAGGCAGCTGGGTTTCACCTGTAAGAACTGAAGGCAAAGGCCAAAAAGCAACTAATGTTGAAGGAGTTCTGCTCCATGACCAGGCTTTATGGATGCTGTCCTGGGTATTGGTTGCTCCCTTTCTCATCCCTGAGCTCTGACTATGATCTCCCATCTTGGAAATCCCTGGTGTTAGTACAGAGTGTATCACCATCTGCTTTAGTGACATGAGAATCTGCCTTGCAATGTGGGCCTCAGCAGTCTTTTATGTTCCTTTGGGGAACAGAAGGGCTCAGCACACTGCTGGGTGTCAGACTTCTCCATCACATTTCAAGTAAAAAAGCTGTCCTTCATACAGTCTTGAGCTTGAAAAGGAATACGAGGGAGAGGTGGAATTGATAAATAATCATTGTCCAATGACTGGGATCCACAAACAGGAGCAGGGACTTTCACATAATAAATTATACAAGAAACAATCCTTAAAAAGCAATTTTCATTAAAAAAAAAAAAATCTGATAGTTAATTTCTCCCCATCAACTTCTAGATCTGAGTAAATTCAAGCTAGCAGTTACAGACTTGTAGGAGTCCTGGAAGGATTTACTGCCCTGTGGGTGGAGGGAGGAGGTTTGCAGGGCAAATACAGAGCGTGAGAGTGCAAGGACATAAATGCTGTTTATTCTCTGCTTTAAACTGTGAGTAGATGCATCTGGGGAAGACAGCATCTCAATGTTTCATTACAGCTGGAAATGTTCCCATAAGTGTAAAATGCAGGATTTTTAAGATGTTTCTGTATTAATCTAACTTTATTTGATGGAGTGAAGAGGCTGAGGATGGGCTGCTCTTGTGCTGCTCCTTGGTGCCTGAGGACTGGCTGACCTTGTTGGTGGCAAGTGGGTAGGACAGAGGAGTGAAGGTGCTGCCTGGTAGCCAGGCTGGGATGGGAGCACCTCAGTCACTGCCTGCTCTGGGCTGATGCTTCAGCCAGCTGTGGTTAATGACAGAGCTGCATCTTAAGGAAATCATGTGCAACTCCAACAGTGGCAGCTTTCCAGAGGGGTTCATGCACAGTAATATGCTAATGTGGTGTCTTAAAGGTTCATTAATGTGAAGTAGCACCCCATTCTTGAAATCATAACTCAGTTATGCAGCCCTTTTTGACGCACAGAAGAGACTGCTCTGATTTTTCATCACAAACACATTAGGTGTGGAACACCAAGTGTATTTTAAGTAGCAATCTCAGAGGAAATTAATCAAGGTCATAATTCCTAATATTTAAGAATACAATTGACTGTTTTAAATTTTTTCCCAAAAAACCAAAGTTACTGCATGACAGTAGTACCTTACAGCATTCTCTCATCTTTTATCACTAAGAGGAATACATCAACTATTGTACCCTGAAAACTCATACCATACTGCCATTCATTACAAATGACTCCCATACACATATCATCACTGCACAGACTTCACAAATAGAAGTGAATTGTGAACCCGTGGGTGTGCATTATATATCCTTCACAAATGGCAGAAAAATTAATTCTAATCATCATGACCATGCACCTATGCATTACTTCATTTGTCAAAGGTGTGAAAAATTGGGTTTTTTAATAGTATCATTAAAATCTTATTTTTAACCTTCCCACAAAAGTCCACACCAAAAAACTCGAAATGAACAAACAGGAATAAAAGTCCTAAAAGAAAAAAAAAAAAGTGAAATAAAACTACAAATTAATTTGCCTTTAATTACTTAAATTAAAAAAAAAGTATTTTAAGGGTTAGGGAAGATTAGACAAAAAAAGGCTTAATAAGTGACATATTCAGCTTCAGTATTTATCTCTAAAGAAACAGATCTAATGAGATCTAGATCTAGAACAAAGTTTGAAAAACACTGAACTAACTTTTCCAAATAAGATCTTCCTAATAATTCACTACCACCAACATTCCTTTAACATAGCTAGTTATAATATGTACCTGAGATGCCAAAAAATATGAATAAACTGTTATTTACAAAAGTATCAGTATAAACATATACAATCTTTAAAGATACAGATAGAATCACAAAACGGTTTTGGTTGGAAACAACCTTAAAGATCATCCAGTTCCAAACCCCCTGCCATTGGCAGAGACACCTTCTGCTAGACCAGATTGCTCCAAGATCCATCCTGGCCTTGAACCCTTCCAGGGATGGGGCATCCACATCTTCCCTGGGCAATCTGCTCCAGTGCCTCACCAACCTCACACTAAAGAATTTCTTAATACTTAATCCAAACCTACCCTCTTTCAGTTTAAAGCCATCAACCCTTGTCCTGTCACTGACAAGACACCTTGTAAAAATGCCCCCTCCTGCTCTCCCCTTTAGGTACTGAAGGCCACAATAAGGTTTTCCTGGAGCCTTCTCTTCTCCGGGCTGAACAACTCCAACTCTCTCAGCCTTTCCTCATATGAGAGGTGCTCCAATTCTCTCACCACCTTTGTGGCCTCCTCTGGACTCACCATATGCCCTTCTCTGGGGTCCAAGAGCTGGACAGAGTACTCCAGGTGGGATGAGTGGGACGACTCATGAGGGCAGAGTATAGGGGGACAACCACCTCCTCAAGCTGCTGGTCATGCTTTTGATGCAGCCCAGGACACAATTGGCTTTCTGGGCTGCAAATGCACATTGCCAGGTCGTGTTTAGCTTCTTGTCAATGAACACCTCCAAGTCCTTTCATCAAGAGCTGCTCTCAATCCACTCTCCTCTGGATTTCTCCAATCCAGATGCAGCACTTTGCACTTGGCCTTGTTGAACTCCCTGAGGTCTGCACGGGCCCATCTTTCAAGCCTTTCAAGGTCCTTCTGGATGGCATCCCTTCTCTCCAATGTGTTGACCCCATCCTCTTTGTTAGGATGCACCATTCCTGAGCTTGGAGAAGCTGATCCTTGAATATTAAACACTTTTCTTGGGCCCCTCTTCCCTCTAGGGATGTACCCCATAGTTCTACCAGTAAATTGCTGAAGATGCCAGTGTCTTTCTTCTGAAGTTCAGGGTTTTGAGCTTCCTGTACACCTTCCTTGCTGCCCCAAGTATCTTAAAATCCACCATTTCATGGTCACTGCAGTCAGTCCTTGAGCTTCACATTCCCCACCAGCCCTTCCTTGTTGGTGAGAAGGAGGTCCAGCATAGCACCTCTCCTTGTTGACTCCTTCCATAATGTGCAGAAAGAAGTCAGCATCAGTGCATTACAGAACCTGCTGGACTGCTTATGGGCCACTGTGTTATACCTCCAAGAGATATTTGGGTGGCTGAAGCTTACCATGAGGACCAGGAATTGTTCCTACCTGTCTATAGAGAGCCTCATCCACTCAGTCTTCTGGTTAGGTAGTCTTTAGCAGATCCGCACTTACTGTCACCTCTTCCTGGCTCTCCCTTTAATCCTGACTCACAAGCTCCCAGCTGACTGCTTATCTATCTCCAGGCAATGCTCCATGCACTCCAGCACTGACATCCACTGACACAGAGAGTTGCAGGCCCTCCTCATCTCCCCTGCCTATCTTTCCTAAACAACTAGCATATTTTCATTCCACAACTCCATGAATCATGAGAGTCATCCCACCAGTTTCTGTGATGCCAGTAAGATCATAGACATGCAGGCATGCACGTGACTCCAACTCCTCTTGTTTACTCCCCATGTTGTGTGCATTTGCATAGCAGCATTTAAGATGGGCCCCTGAAGAAGCCAACTTACTGGCTGGAGTGACTGGAATTCCTTTGTGCTCTTCTCCTGACCTGTGATCCCACTCCAGGCTCTGGGCACCTATGGCTGCCACAAGCATCAGGAGTGGGATGGATTGAGGTTCCTCTCTTCCAGCAACTTTAGTTTAAAGCCCTCCTCCTCAAGCCTATGACTGAAGATGTTCTTCTCCTTCTCTGACAGATGGAGCCAAACAGCTCCACCTGGCACACCTTTGGCAGGCAGGTCATGTCCTGTGCCTGCCAAAGGTGAAACCTCTATTTGCTTTCTGCAGCCTGAGTTCTGCACTGCAGTCTCTCCCTTTGGCAGCCCTGTCTGCCTGGAGGCACTGGCCACTGTCAGGACAGATGGTGCAGCTCCCCCATCAAAGCTGCAGCCTTTGCTCTCAGACGAGTGCCCAGCACTCTGCCTTGGCAGTCAGGTGGGATCAGTGCCCCTGGCCTGTGCAGACAGCTACAGAACGGGGCTTGGTTGCTGGTAGACTTCACGTGTCAGCACTTGGCCAGGGGATGTCCCTCCTCTGAGCTGTCACCCTCCCTGTGCTCCCTGCTGAGCAAACTGCCACACCAGGACCTGTCTGCCTGCCCTGGCCTCGGGGCTCCCAGCCACACTGCTCACCAGGGCTGCTACTCTGGGAAGAGGGATTGGCCACCATTGCTCCTGGCTTGCACATGCCAGGAGAGTAAGCCACTCTCATAAGAGCTGCTGGCTCCTGGTGGGTCTCTGTGCTCCCCTGGGGCTTCCCTGGCTGAGGAACCCCCCTGTAAGACACACCTGCACCAGAGCTGATCACCTCGGTGGATGTCACCTTTCAGTCCTATCATCAAGCTGCTCATTTTCCTAAAACACTGGAGCATACCTCCTAAAATACATAATACGTATAATTTCTCCATATACACCTTTAAAATATTATACCTTATTATCCCTATCACAACATAATCAGCATGTAAAATCAAACATTATTTTCAGATGAGGTAACTGGGGTTCTCTTGAGAGCACTACATCAATGAAGTTATTCCCTCTTGCACACAATTAAAATTCAACTACGGAACAGAGAATAAAAATAAAAAACCTCAACAGTGAAAACCTAAAGCTCTTATCTGGAAGCCCAAATGCAGATTTTGGAAATCTAAACTTTTAGAACACTGCACTATTTTCTACTGTTTAGCGCAATAGCCTTCTATAATTTTATTATAAAATTACTCCTAATGCAAGAAAACACTGTTTATTATGGTACTCAGATCAAATTATACATAAGTAAACATTAATATTTTTCTTTTCAGTATGTTAAAAATCTTGTCATACCCCTTTAACATGCTGTTTAAGGAATGTTCCTAAAGATTGGAAACTATTTGCTATTACATCATTTTGGAATCAATTACTCTAAATAAATCTGTGCAAAGTGAAGGAAGTAAGCAATTTATTTTTTTCAAAATTATAAAATAAGAACTAGTACAAGGGTGCAAATTTAAATGTAGCTCAACCATCCAGAAACAGAATATTTACTTCAGAGCTAAATAGTGAGATCTGACTGAATTTTTCCAATGAGTTTGAAATTTTCAATTACAAATGTTGCTATTATCATCTTTATTATTACCATTACATAAAGAACAACATACATAAAAACAGATGATTCATTTACCTGGCTCTACCCCCTACTAAATCCAGATGTGTAAACTAGTCTTCAAGTGATACATATTGGCATTGATTCACTTTATAGAGAATAAAAATTGACTGCCGAAGTTTAGAATTTAACCTAATAACATTAAAAAAAATCTCTAGGCTGAGCTTTGAAAAGCCAGTTAGGTCATACATAAATCAAACTGTACTTCAGAGATCACTGCTCCAACTCTGCCCTTTGCATTCAAAATGTTCAATCAGTCTTCAGCATTTTATAAGAAGAAAAAATATTTTCACTTGGAGAAACAACAATAACAAGAGAGCCGTTCTGATTATAGAGTTTTCTGGAATGTGCTGGATGAAAGAAAATTTTTATTTAAAAACATTAACTTGTGGTATCTGGAAAAATGTGCATCATAGGCCAAAGTTATGAGAGATGATTGCCTGCCTTTAAAAGCAGCCTCTCTATGTGCCAAGCAGGGTTCCATCTGAGCCTGGGTGAGACACAGGGCATCAGCTTTCAGCTTCTCACTTTGAATTTAACCTAGACCCAAAGACACAACTACTCTGTGAGTTAGGTATGTTCCAAATCCAGCTTTGCCTTTCTTCATACTACTGCTGGGCAATGGTACCCAAGCTCTGCAGCTCACTGACAGTGGTGCTTACAAATGTTTTCGACCCCAACAGCCCAGATGCATGTGCTCATGAACTGGCAATCTCAGACCTGAGCAGGGTCACCTCTCTATCTTTCAGACTCAGTCCTTCATCAGTGAGAATAGATGCTTTAAGCCTGAGGCACATCTAAACCAACTGTCCACAGTTTTCATCAAAACTTATCAAGCTTTGAGCAGCCTGAACTTCCAAACCACCGAGCAAGGACTTTCGAGTTTCTGAGATGGATGTGAGGAATCTGCCCCCAGGTCACAGCCCCTGGGAAACTGGCAGGCCCTGCTAGTTAAATGAGTTAAATGGTGATGCTCACAAGAATGACAAACCATGGCTCCAGGAGGACATGCTCCTTCAAGAACACCATGTGTCTGTGACACGTTCAAAAAAATGTGTAATTTCTGGTGAACTGACAGCCTCAGTCTGTGATGAAGTCTAGTCCTTACATGCTGCTTCCCACAAAGTACAGGCTCTCTTACACCCTTTCACCGTGTACTTCTCTGTGCACACTGAACATGCTTTTCATTCCTTGGACAAGGCATGATCCTTCAGACTGCAGCTCATGTTCCCCAGACATAAGGATTAGAGCTCATGTACAAGGACATGCACACAACTGCTCACTCCTGGGTGCCTCAATGTATGAGGAAATCAGACTAGGGTAGAGACAAAAATATTACACTTCAGTTTGGAGATACAAGATGAACTGGCTTCTTATTGTGGAAATGCTAAGAATCAGGCTTATCAGTGAGCTCCTCTGCCTCCATGAACCACCTGGAGCAGTTGTTTTACAGTACACAGCTTCAAAGTTCTTCAGTAAATGAACTGCTGTGCTATTTTGTTTAGGATGCAACATGTCTTTTAGCAGAAGATAACCTACAACCCCAAAGATGTGATTGATTAACTTCCATTGAAATCAGTGAGGTTGACAATTGTGTATGAAGTAGCTACATATCTGGCTCTGCATAGCAAATGAAAACACACTGAACTTTATTAAATATACTGATAAAATACAGAAAGCATAGTACTTCTTCATTCTGCTCTGGTCAAAATGAAATATAAACCAGAAATCAGAAACAGAGTTTGAAAATAACTAGCATTGTTATATTTTTAGGCAAATCTGCAAAATAAGTTCTATACATGCAACTCACTGATGGTGCTTCTTACATCCAAAACAATTGTATCTTTACATACAGCTACTTTAATGAAAGAAAATGTTACTTCAAAATTTAAAGAAGCCAGTTATTTTACTGCAAGTATAAAAAATAAATACTCTAAGGAATGGAAGAAAAAAAGCGCATGTTCAATAATTTCATTACATTCTAAGATGCCAAATCATCTGTGAGTGGTTTCTTTTTAGATGAAAAGAAATCAAAATATAGGACAGATGTTGGACAAACCACATTTGAGGTCTATCACACACTGGCATTTTTCAAATTATTTTGGCTCATCTATTGAATAAGGTGTATTTTGCTTGATTTTGAAAAGGGAAACATCAGGAAATATTTAAAGGCCAATTGCTGCCAATTAACTTTGATCAGCAAAAGTTGCATTCGAATCTTTGAGATTCTTTTGCTGTCTGGAATAACACACTCTTCTAAAATCTAGCAAAACAACAACTTGATGATTAATGTGTGTTGGCAGCCCCACCACAAGCTTGCTTAACAGCTGGATTTTAAATAAACAGCTGTCTTCACTATGATGGGAAAGAAATCTGACTGTTTTCATGTTTTTGTGTTATTAAAATGTGATCAGAAATTGCTTTTTTCCCTTTTAAGATGAAACAGCCAGGCATTACAGTGACAGTCTCTTTCAGCAGTTTGGAGAGTTTTGGAACAATCTCCCAAGCGTTGCCAAACCATGGGCTGTGTAGGCTAAAAGAGCCCTTGGCAAGGCACCCGCAGCTCCTCAGTGCAGCCTGGCACAGAACACCCCGTGCTGGCTGCAGGCAGAGCAGCCCTAGGAACAGCCCACAGACAGCCCATACAACATTCATGATGATCCCTGGGACTAAGGTAACACTTGCCCACAGTGGGATGTAAGCAAGAAATCTGTACCCAGCCATCACTGTTTATAGAAGCTGGAGTTTAATATTTAATGGCCTGTGCAGACTATTGAATTCTGCATGCTTATAGGTCCTTTCAGTGTATCCACTTCTGAAACTTGTCTACTGTCATCATAAATGCTAAAACCTGGGAGCACAAAACTCTACCATTTAAACTTTAGTAACCTTGTCAGTGTCAGGCCGCTGCAGACGCTTAGTGTAGAAATTATTATATATCCTAATGACTAAATTATACAGCTATTTTCTAGGCATTTCTGTATTGAAACTCTGCAAATAATTGTCAAACCATCTAACAACACATTAAACCAGACAAATATTAAATATTAAATCATCTCTGTGTTTTTTAAAAGAATGAACACTTACTTCTAAATCGTTAAAGAATAGATGTGTGTCCGCCAAATTGAAAATCATCTCTTCCATTCGGAGTCCGAGGGACACAGAAGTGGGAGGATCCTTAAAGAAGAAATTAAGCAAGTACACCATCAATACTGTGCCTAACACACATACCCAAGTACAAACTGGAGGAACAGATTCACATAACATACTACTTGTATAAATTGCAACACCTGCTTTGTCAGTTTAAGTTCAGTTACTGTCTCACCTTGTACTACAACTCTTACAGTAACACTCAAAAATATGACTTTAACTAAACTGACTCCAAGATTTTGCAGTGGGACTTTCTGTACAGAAAGGGCAAATACACTCTACCTAAAACTCCTTCAGATTCTATAACTGTTCACAAGTTCTATGACCAACCAGGGGGTATGATAATGCTATTGTTACTCAAAATAAACTCTCACTGGTCACAAATAACAGGATTCAGTCCTGGGAATACCTAGTGACTTTAAAGCAAGGAACTATTGATGTTTTATTTGCAAATGGCAATTATATTTTAAACCACTCCTTGATTGTCCACAAAACCATGCTTTAATTATGCTTCCAGTTTGGCCCACCCATGCAGAGTGAACAAAACTATTGTTTGTTATTAATACATAACACACTTTAACTTCTCTACAGAAATTACCATAACAACTTATTCCTTACTGAGCTAATAAACTCAAAAAGTATGTTCAGCATTGTGGTTACCAAATGCATTACAGATGTTTTTCTTGTTTTGATTTTTTTGGTGTTTTAAATATATTTTCAATCTGAGAAATCGAAAAGAGAGCCTAATACATACATTTGATATAGAGTTTCTCATTTATAATGCCAAGTCTATCCAAGTGCACAGGCGCATGAGTTTGAAAGAACATGTTATATTATCCCATAACACCCTCTATTAATAATGTTAGTTTGTTAGGAATTACATTTTAAATAGAACTGAAGAAGTGACAACCCATATTTTACTTAAAATAAGCCAATATTCTAAACTTGATGACAAGTCACAGTTAAAAAGCAAGAGATGCAGTCCTTAGTTTCTTTTTCCACCTCTCAATCAAATTAATAGGTGCTTCAACATGATCTCTGAACTTTCAAACATTTTTCTCTAACTACTGGCTAAAAGACAAAATGCGTCAGTAGTAAAGAGCTGGAAAAGAATGGTGATTTGGCAGCCTGTTTGCCTTCTGGAAATGCCAAAACCTGCTGTCCAGAGAAAGAATTTTTGAAATTTTGAAGCAAAGCTACATCAAGCAGACAAAATATCTATTCTTGAACTCACATACATTAAGAGTAAGTTTTTTAAGATAAAAAAAATTAGCCTTTATAAATGGGAAAAAAATTGCATCATGCTATTATGATGAACTTTGTCCTTACAAATAAGTCTTCTANAAAAAAAAAAAAAGGAATTTTTGGCTTTTTAATTCAAATGGAAAGACTTTAAAATATGAACACAAGCATTCTGTGTCTCTGTTTTAATATTGCTCTATCTGTAGACCTAAACCTTCCTTTATTTTACTTTTGTAGGTATGTGAGGTGGAAAGCAGGTGGTATTTTCTCTCTAGATAGGCCTGAAGGCTTCTTTTGCCTTTGACATTTCTGCTTTTCTTTGTGCCCAGTTAGCACCTTGTCATCCTACACAGTTCACTGGGCTTCTCTTTTTTTAAGCAGACAAGGATTTCTGCTGTGTCTGAGCACTAACAGAAGTCACTTCACGGAAGCCTCTGCTCTAGTTATTAAAAGGAGTTAGATGGGCTAAAGGTCTTGGATGCAAATGAAGATCACTAACTACATCTTGATTATCAACTGCTAACGCAACAAGGTAGAAATAATTCCCTTCTGACTTCCATCCATAAATAGGAGCATCATTTTGAAAAGCAGAATAAATGGGCAACAGAGCATGGTATTGGTTATGAACTCATTTGACTAATTTTAAACAAATGGCTGCAAATATATATTTTACATTTCAGAGTACACTACTTGCTTTTTTTATTACTGAACATTTTTAGCACATTTCTGAGTCTGTAAAAAGAGGTTTTTATAAAGCTTTCTAACCATTTCACTCCAAGGTATTTTTTACGTGGCAGAAATAAAACAATGTTTCTCTCCAAAGTAATACTAAAATAATGTCATTTATTAGGTTAATTTAATTAGGCAGAAGAAACTCATTGCCACCTACTGAAAGTGTCAGATTAAATAACACAAAAGCTAAAAGAAGAAGCAAAATGGATTGCTTTTCAAAGAAAGCTTAACTCCTAAATTAAACACAATCTTTTTGTATAGGAAGTTCCACTTAACACAAAAACTGTGTTAAACTGTGGCTCTCGGAACCTACATATTTAACAGAAGCAAAAACCTTATCTGCATTAGCATTTTAAATATCTGCATAGCCACAAACTTGCAACTGCTTCAATGAAAAGCACAAGAACCTTGGTTTACGTAGTATATCAAACTCTGCCGTCAGATGTTACAGCGGGGCCTGTAAACTTTAAAAAAAGACAAGGCTAGAACAAGGTTTTAAAAAAATAATCCCATACCCAACCTTCTTGTGCAATTTTAAGCCACTAATTGCTAACTAATTACCGTGAGGTGTCACACAATGAGTAGGAAAGCTAACAATCTTGTCTTGTTGCCTGGGATTTACAGGTTCAGTCAGCGTCTTTTCAGGTATGGTCAAAATCAGGTACAAATCTCTGAGGGAGGTACAGTTTAACTAAAGAAAAGAAATACCAATGTCAAACTGCTTAAGTAGGCCTTTTGTTTTGAATGCTGGCATTGGAGCCAAAACATTACCTGTATGTCATTTCTAAATTCTACCTACTTGATTTCTTTGTTTTGCAGAGAAACAAGAAGCTGAAAAACAGGAAAGTTCACTTTGGGTACAAGGCTTATTTTCCGCTTAAGCCTACAGGTCACAAATGAAGGGTTAAGTGAAACCAGGCTTTGTTTTTCTCTATCTCTGAAGTATATTAAACCACAATAAAATAGCTTATAATTTAAAGGAAAATTCCTTTAAAACCTCTGCATATAACTGCTTTCACTGAGGATGGAAATGTATGTAAAGACCACAGTATTCTGTGCCAATTCTGAGATGTATTTTCACCTGCTCCAAGATCCTAAAGGGCTCCAACTTCTTCCAAATTCCAAAACTTAATCAGCCCTAATCTCAATTAATGTAACTGGTAACTTTATGTTTGATCAATACATCTCTCTCTGTACAGTTTAAAAAATCCAAAAGCAAACAGAAATGTTTTGTTTCTTTGTCTAATCTTCTGGAAGGACATATTCTCAGAGTTTCATACATTTCCATTAAATTCACTAAATTCAAATGATCCTTAAATAAAAATGTAGTGCTTTATGGAGTCATTTTTGCCATGACTGCGCAAACTGAAAAATAAAGGAGTTAATTTTGTTATAACAAAGCTGAAGGACAAAAGCAGGAGGAAAATACGGCACAATGGCAGCAAAAGGAGAGCAGGTGATAAAAACAGATGAAAGAGTTAGAAGATACAGAAAAGGGTGGCGCAAGGAAGAAGTTAAGAGGAATGAGGTAGAGAATTAGACAAAGAAAATCAATCCCTTCAGCAGCAAGGCCGCACATCATTCATAGTCATTCACCATGAAACCCACTCAGGCATTATGAAGAGAGTTGAATGCCAAGTTGCCAAATCCCCTATTATTTAATTAGGACATTTTTGTTTGTTTGAAGATCCAGCTTTTGTATTTTAATGATTATGTGATCAGCCTAGATTTAATTTTCTAAAAGGGCATTTCTATCCCTCACCACAGTGCAGAAATATAAGAGAACATGATGTCAGATTGCTCATAAACAAGAATACAGGCGAAAAGAACAATAATTCCCCTAAACTTTTTTTTTTCTGATTGACTTATGATCTGGATTTCTGATTTTAAAGGCCAGTAATCACAGGCAAACACTCCTTTAAAAACATGCACCCTAAAATTCTTGTATGACAGATATATGTTTTAGCATGTGTGCTTTGAACATTTGACACTGTCTTTCTCTAACATCCTTGGAAATTGCCAACTGTTGTCTGAAGCTATCAATAACCCAAGAGAAACTCTGATTTGAATGAAAGCTTAAGAAAACAAAACAAGAATGGCACAGTTTCATGACAGCATCTGAGAGCCAAGGACAGACATGTTGCTACCCTTCACCAAAAAGATTCAGGATTTATCCACAGCATAAGCACTAATGCTGTCATTCCTCTCAAGACCAACAGTTGGCTGTCATTTAGCAATGCAGGAATATTGTGCCAGATTCCATGCAACCAGAGCCAGCTGGGCAAAATCTACCTCTTGTGTAAACAGTGCCAACAGTGATGGAGCTGCAACCAGGAGTCAGCCCCCTTCTTGCAGGGTATCTATTTATATCTCTTTGCAACTGAATACCAGCCACTTTCCCCAACTTCAACCATCCAGCAATAAAGTGTTTATGTTCAGGCCCCAGCTAATGAATCCACTACAGGGAACTAGTAACAAATGTAAAAAAATATGCTCACATTAGTACTTCTGTGCCAATGACTAATTAATTAGGCTTTTCCAGCACTACTCTGCTGCCCAAAAGCCAGTGGTGAGATTCTGCTGTGGCTGAACCTTTCATGAGAACTGGGATTTGTTCTCTTCATTCTGAACTAAATTGTCATAGATTTTGGGATGTCACACAAAAGATGGTTTTAGTCTGAAAAATGGAAAATAACTTTTGGTAAATATTTAATACTCTTCTATAATGCTTTTGTCCATACATATCCATACAATAATTGTTGAAGCATTTACGTTGTAGTTTCTTTTTGCTACCTAAATATAAACTAAGAACACCTAGGAAACCAAGGCTGTTTAATTAACTTGCTTTTCTGACATATAATGAAAAAAAAATTATATTCCTTTACCAGCTACACTATTATTACAGCAAACATTTCTTTGGAAGCAAACCTTACCCAAACAAGCAAGAAAGGTTGCAAACTAGAACTGCCTTAGATTTTTTTAGTGCAAAAAGCTATTGAGGGAAACCCAGAACCTGACCCTGACTGAATCAGAGGTAGCTTTGCCTTTCACTCAGCTGGGTGTGGGGTAAAACCTCTTCGTGATAAATAGAAGCTTTACAAGAAGACAGAGGCATTACATGAAGCCAGACAAAACTATGTAGTTGTTCTTTACATGTAGAAGTTTTTAAGGTTATCAAAAAATCACATTCCAGTTATAAATCACATGAGGGGAACATAAAAGGCTGTAACAGACTTTAGCACAAGCTGTTAGCTTTCAAATACAATCCTGAAAGAAAGCAGTCTGATGTCATAAGGACATTCCATTCATAAACTGTTCTTATTCACCTAAAAACATGTTTCTCTTCTGAGAATTACCAAGGAAATCCGCTGTCTGTAGACATATTCATCAGTTCAATTATGATTTACAGACTGTGCATAATAGAAAGATTTGACTCACAGGCAGACTTTCAAAAACATCAGTCAATACTTAGATTAAAAAAAATCTAAGGTAAATAATTTTAGACTGATCTGGCCATGTCCAAAAGCATTCTTCCTCTTGCCTTCTCAATACAGAGCACAGCCATCAGTCACAGCAATCATTCCTGGGAGTTCTTCACTCTCTGAGGGGCCGCAAAGCTTTGCAGATTTTGATGATATCAACAGCTTTCAGACAACCTGTATCTACAAACCAAACCTCAAGTGGTCAAAGTATTACTCCCAACACTATTTAAATACGTACTGAATACAAGACCTGAATAACTGCAAAAATGGTAATGTGAAATCACTTGATATTTTTTGTTTTGTAACACAAGTACCAGTTTGCCTCCAAAAATCAACTAACGTTCTGGTATTCCTTGTATATCAACCATAAACCAGCAAATATTACTGAACATTTCCATCAGTTTCTTGACACTTACCCTTCCATATCTGTTAGCATAGGACCCTGTAAGCAAGGAATGGAAAATGATGATTGTCTCATCCAAATCCCAAATGAATACTCTCTGTAAAAAGAGAATCAAATCAATGTGTTCCTTTGTGAAGCTAATACTTGAAATGGAAAGTTAAAATTTGAATCAGTAAGCACACAAATGGGAGAATTGTATTGAAATGGTTGCATATTAAAACCATATTTTCCTTGCCATTTATTTTCAAAACTAACAAGATTTTTTTCGGGGTAGGGTAATACAATCTGTTAGCTTTTTACTACAATTGCTATCATATCAAATCCTTCTATTAGAATAGAATTATAGCATTGTCAAATATACACAGAAAATGAGATTGTACAATGTGATTTTGAAGGTTGATGCGAGATAGAAACTGAAATAAACAAAGAGAAGCATCTGAAAGTTAAATATTTGGGGTTAGGATTAGGTATTTCTGTAAGTCTTACATAACAGAATTAATATAAGTGCCCATGAAAATTACCTCTAAAACTAAAACAAAGCAGATTTCTGCTAAGCACTTAAATTCCTTTAACTTATGTTAATTTTAATGCATTTTAGGCCTCTGAAGGACAAAACCTATGAGCTTGGATGGTGTATGTATAAAACTTACGGCATCAGTAAATAATTCTTTTGCTTAGAGACAATGGAAAATATGTATTTTAAATTTACTCTCTGACCACACACAAAATGATAACTTAATGAAAAATAAAGTGTTCAAATACAAGTATTTTAAATCCTGGTGAGATTGCATTTCCCATGATAACAAATGGGGTAAGCTTCTGGAAAGGAAAAGTAATGCAGTGTGGACGCTCATAACTGTGGTGTGTCATTGGAGATGGGTTCTCAACATAAACCATGGGCCACTGGGAGGAATGTGAACATAGCATGAGAGAACAAATCCCACTATTGTGCTAGAAGTGTCTCCTGTCCAAATGCAAACCTTTCTTTGCCTTGGGAAAAGCTTACTCCTTTTTTTTTTTTCTTTCTTTTTTTTTCCTTTTGGTTTGTTTCAGTTTGTTTGTTTGTTTGCTTTCGTTAATCAAAAGGAGAAAGAACACCCAATATTTTTCCAAGAAAGTAGGAGCTCTTCCTGAAGAAGGTTCTTTAGAAGAAAAATCCTATTTTCTACAAAAATACTGTTAGAAAAAAGGGAGCTTCAATGCCACTTTATTTTTGATGCGCAAACAACACTTCTTTGAGCAAAATAATAATAAAAATAAAGTTCTGTAACAGGACAAAGATTTAATATAAAGTACCTCCAGATCAGAGTCAGGTGGTGGTGAAGGATTATTGTTTCTTCTGCCACGTCCACGTGATTTCCCATCAGAACTACGACGCAATCTATCTGAATCGGAATCTTTAATGGGGGTTGATGGACTGTGGATTGTACTGTATTCTGTCGTAGTAAAGAAAGGAGACTTTTTACCTTTCACTTCAATCTTCAAAATGTTCAACTTACTTGCTTAGACCAGTCTTAACTAAAATAATTAAATATAAAATGATAAGTGGGAATATTGATTCATAAATTAATTCAGTCTAGCTCAAGTCATATGTAAAAACAGAGTAATAAACTATTTCAGTAAACAAATGTAAGACTTATTAAAAAAAAAGCATTACTTCATTCTTTCAATTATTACAAGATTAAACAAACAATTTTAAGGGATACCTGCTTTTCATAAAACAACATAAATTTAACTCCAGCTTTTTAAACTTAAATATTTTCAATTCTTTAAAATAACTGTTAGCGTGATGGGTAAGAAAAATCCAACCAGGTGTGAAAAAACCCCAAACATATAGAAACAGAAAACTTTTTCAAATTGCCTGTCTGGAGACACTTTTAGATTGCTACATTTAAGCCGGAAGAATATAATTATTCCTAAATATAGCATAAACCAGAGATTTATTGTCCTACGGTAATTTAAATTATTATTGTCCTAGGGTAATTTAATCAGTTTTAAATATGTATCAACTGTGAAGATGAAATTTCTAGTATTTTTGAAAGGCCTAATCAACACTGAACATTTCGACTGAGTACCTTCAAGACAGGATAAAAATCTTTACAAAGATTATTGTATGCTAATTGTTACACTTCAGCAACATTTATTTCTGGGAATATTTACTGTTATTGAATAGGTGAAAAAAGAGTGATGATTCACATAGTTAAGAACAAAAGAGTTTTTCTGAAAACATGCTAGTTTGGAGATATTTTGCTACTCTTAACATCCATAGACTCTATCACAGTAAATGCTTGTATATTAATCAAGCAGATACCCAGCATTAATTATCCTTCCCATTAATTTAATTATCAGTACCACAGTCCTCAGAAATGCAACAACACATTTGTAAATATCTTCTGAAAACTGCCTTTCATATTCTGAAATTCACAAGTACTTTTATTTTGATGGCCACCATGATTTCTTTTTTTTTCCTTAAAATGCTACTTTAGTAGTCAGCTGGAATTTGTATGTTTCTCAGTTTTACTGCTCAGTTAATATTAACTACCCTTTAGAGTTCAGTAGATACAAAATTTTTTATTTTAATCTCCCTAGACCATGGCATGCCAGCTTGAACAGACAGGTATACTTCTCACACAAGGGATTCTCTCTCCTAGGAAAACATCCTGTTGAGGTCAAAGGTTAGATTAAGGAGGAGACTCTGGACATCTGTGTAACACCACATATGCACAATTACTCAAAATAATAACAGTTGCTTGTGCTGAATGAAAGGAAAAGGTCTTGAAATTCTCATGCTCAGCCTTCAAATCTACACTCACCGAGAATTAGCATATCTTACATATTTCATATTATATGTTTACCTAAATATTTCAGGCTACATCAAACAAAGCAGAACAAACTAAGATGTAACTCAAAGTGAAGCACAGAATCCCCTGAAGACATCTGACCTATACTAAGAGTGATGCTGTATGTGTCAAAACCCAAAAATTATCCAGCCACGTCTATTGACATATCCCAGCAATATGTATTTTTCCTATGACAATGCACACTTCGGAATATTTATTTAAAGTATTTAAACCTTGAATTCTGACTGCTCTTTCACCTACTGCACTTAACCACAAATAAGAAATAATAACAAATAGTACCAATTTTCCCAGTTAAATTTTCTTCTATACACTATTTTGATTAATAAAATCTTTAATAAAAAGAAAAGAGAAAGAAAACAATGCACGAAAGCCTTGAAATAAATTACGACCCCATAAAATAAACAGACCAGAATTTCTTCAACAGGTATACTGGCCAATGATGTTCTAAATATATACTGTAAAATGTAGATTTAATGAAAAATTGCATTTCCTTTTGACTAATTTAAATTAGGGCTGCTTTTGGTCTCTGACACTGATTTAGGAGTGCAGCTTCAGTTCCCAGTTTTAAATTTTTTTCTCACAGACATGCTATGCCTAAAAGTTTCAAGGAATAAACTTGCAGGAGTAATATTTAAAAAAATAGGGCACAGATAAGATGGAAAGAGTATAAACAATACTTCATGACAAATAAACAAACAAGCAAACCTAAACGAGTGAGCACACTGAGCAGAGCATGGTGGGGGCAGGGAAGACATTCTGTTTGTAAGAGGCATCCAGCTTTCCATCTTTGCAAAAACCTTTCACTTACAAATACTGCATGGAAAATTTCAAACACAGGGCTGCAAGTTTGGGTGGAGGCTCATTTCCATTTCCCCTTCACAGGTAATCTGTCTGGATGCACCAGACCCTCACCTGACAAAAAAGACTCCCAACCCTGCCTCAGGACTCCTTCTTGGGACCTTGTACCTCCATCATTCCCAAGAAAGATTTGTCTGCCCTGCTTTTATGGATCTCTCCATGAAATCTCTGCTGCTTGGACAGCTGCATCATCAGAACATACAACTTCAGCATTCATTACAGCAGTAGAAGTTTAATCTGTGAAAGCAGGGGGAAAATTATTCCCTTCATTGTACCTGCGTGCATTTGAAGACTGTTCACAGATCCCCTTTGTTGTTAGCTTAACCCTTCCCTGTCAATCTTCTTTGCTAGGCTCTGATCCTCACTCTCTGCAGTCTCACCAAACTGGACAAAATAATGCAAAGCAAAGTCAAGCAAAGCTTGACTTCCTGAATGTTCTGCAGGCTACCCTCCCCCGGACACCACTTGGCAGGAAAAAGTTTGCATTTCCGACAATATTTTCCATAAATGTTAGATGCAGCATTTCTAGATCATCTGAGGAAAAAGTGACATTGAACTGGCTGTTTCTCAAAGACCTGGCCAAACCTTGCTCATGACTGAATAAACAACATTGCTAATACCTGCAACTTCCCAGTCTACTCAGGAGATCGGTGCGACAGATGGCAGTAACCCGTGGGGGGAAAACTGGACATTGTGTGCAAGACACTTATTCCATGCATGTGAAGGGAAACCTCCGTGTGCATGGCTGGGTTACCAGCTCACTGTCCAATGGCTGCTCTTAGGGCCTCATAAGGAAACCCAGTTAAAGAATACAGTGCCCAGCCGAGCCCTGAGCCTCGACAAGCCCAAGCCCTGACAAATGCTGGAGAAGGAAAAACAACAGCGGCTGAGGGTACTCTGTGTGCCACTAATATCTGGAGTACTGAGAGCAGTCTGCAGGGAAAGGTAGAGCCTGGAAGAAGCTGCCAACATTCCCCATCCCACATTTGTGCAGTTCATCATTCCTGCCTAAATGTATACCTCACACCTGCTCCTATTCAGATCACATCTCCATTTTTTGAGTTCTCATCCCGTCTCCAAAGACCTCCCAGCCCCTCTCAGCATGGTGTCATCTACATATTTAATAGGCAAACACATTCTGTTCCGTCACCTAAATGATTAATGAAAATGTGGTCTGGTGCTAGGCCCAAGGCAGACACTGAGGAATGCTGCTATAGCCATCCTTCTATTTTAACAGTGAGCTCTCACTGGCTTCTCTCTGGACATGATTTCCTAAACAGCTTTTTATCCTTCTGCTGTGATTCCTGCCAAGCTGGTTTAGCCTAGTTTGCTTTTAAGATTGTTAAGTGAAAAGATTTAACTGCCAGGGCATCAAAAGACTTGCTGAAGTCAATTTACATAGCCACAAACCATGTTATCATTATATCCATTACTCTATAATCATTGGTATGAGACGGTTAATTTATTCAACTTCAGCTGACTTCATGGTACCAGACATGCTTTTTAATATTAATCAAGTGAAATGATGTTATTTCCAAAGCACTGAATTCAATTGTATCCTGTTCTTGAGCATCATGAACACAAGTAAACACAGGAGGAGAAAACCCTGCCTTCCACATAATCATGAGCAGAGAAGGGGGTGAGGATCAGGTCTCCATTGCCTGTCCAACCCTAAAGCAAGATCACCAAAGGGAGATGGCAGCAGCCTGGTTAAATACACCAAGTTCAGATAAAAGCTAGGAGAGTTGTGGCATACTTTGCCAAAACAACCCCATGCCAGGTTCCCAAAATATTACAAGGGTTCAAGAGAAGCCTGAAGACATCCCTGGAAGTGAAGCATTTAGGGGTGCTACAGCTGCACCACATTACCAAGTTGGATCTGTGGGACCAGGCAAGCAGTGGCAACAACATCAGGCTTTGCTGGCTGTTTCTGAGAGATTATTTCACTGCAAGTGCATCCTGATCTAGTCTCCTGGGCATCCTCAGTAGGGGCTGGAGGAATCAGGAACTGTCCTGGAGGACACCTTCCAGGTTAGCTCTGACTGGAAGGACTCCACTTGGGTGCTCAAGGACTCCTCTGCTGAGCCAAAGCTTCACATCAAAACAAACCCTTCTCAAAATTAAAATGATACTGCAGGCACGTTCTAAAGACACAAACAATAGCATGTCTGGAAATCCCCAGTGACAAAAATATCTGGAATCTGGAAAAGTGCTTAGGGCAAGCCTAGCCTGTCCTCACTGCTCCCCAGGTGCCTGCTGATGATCCTTGTGGGTATGGCCTGGTGGATCCACCAGTCTGGACCACCACAGCCATTTCTCTGTGCTGCACATGCCTTCACAAAACTGTATTAATAATGTAGCAACAGTTATTCTTCTGCATCCATGGACATACACATCATTTTAGATCACCCTGCTATAGCAACTCTCTGTACTTTGCCTCAGGCAGACACTAAATGTTATAGCTTACTTCTGCTTCACACACTCAGAGCTCCCTCTTACAAACCATGGATAAGTGTAAAAGACCCACTCTTCGCTCCTATAGTCAGTCAGGAAAAAAACATTTTAAGCCCAGATTCTATAAATGTCTTATTTTCCAGGTGTGACTGGTACTCCCCTGTTCCTGACCTGGTAGCAACCCCTGTAGTATACAGTGACATCAAGCCTGACAAAAATGTAACTGTGAAGAATGAAATACATTTACATTCTGGCTTAACTAAAATACATGAACCATACTGCATCAGACTTTCATCTATGCTTCAAGGCACCATAAAACTGCAACTTGACATGGGAGTTCATAAGCTTATACTTCCCTTTATATGTCACTCTGGGCTGTGTTGATGGTTTTGTCACACAGGACCATTTTGCCATCATCTCAAAATTAAAAACACCTTGATTACTTATGAACAGACAGTACAGCTGCAGAGATAGCATTTGCAACACCATGTTCTGTAATTCATTTCTGTTTGTTATGGAAATCCCCCCTAAGTGATTGCTGCTTTTTCTCACTGTTGATTTCGATGTACAGCAATAGTGTCCAACGACAAATCTTGGGAAAACTGGCTATGCCAGAAAGCCCAAAATCAAGTGTGTCTCTAGCTAAATCCAGCTGGTGAGTGTGTGGGTAGAGCTTTTGTTGTTGACAAAGGCATTGCAAATTTTGTTAGACTTTTTCCCTAACACATTGAAAGGTTATGCAAAAAAGAGTAAACATACATTATCAAAGTAATCATATCCCATGTCACAATGTAAATTATATGGATGAGGTGGGGCTAGGGTGGTTAGTACAGTCAAATGTCTCTGCAAGCAGGTATGTACAAAAATTTTCCATTTAGATTGTGCCCAGCTTAATAGCTTCCCCTTAAATCTTATACTTCATTTTGCCAGTGTTATTTCAACTTCTATTTACCAGAAAAAATATAAGATTCAAGTAATTTGAATATGTCAGTCTCACACTATGATTTTCTTACTTTTGCATAATTAAAGTTTCCTTTTGCATAAATAAAACTAAACACAAATTCCATGAGCACTTATACAAACTTTTCCTTGCATACAACTGGAGCAGGATTAAATAATGCAGCAGAATCACATGTATTTGTGGATTTTTTTAAACTTGTCTATAAAAATATAGTACTGTACTAGTAGTAAGTAAAAGCACTAAGTAAGTATTGCAAGAAATACAATAATGCCTGCTGGCAGGATCATAGAAGTATATCTCCAGTGCTGTTTTGACAAAATGTCAAAATCTTCACTTGAAAATCAAATTTAATGTTTGTATATTGAGAACTAAGAGCATGCAATCATAGACTTGACAGAAGCTCTCAACAGTCTGTTAAAAATAGTGGCAAAAATGGCTGTTTATTTCAAAGCTTGGTTGAGGTTTTGATTTAGGATTGCATATTTAAAATAATGACAAAATATCATATATAACAGTATTTATAAACTACATATGACCACACCCTAAAGTGGTCCAGATTTATTTCCTCCAGCTTTCTCTGTTGAAGAAAAAAGGTGAAGCAATCCTATAATGGGCCAGTAGTACCCATATCCATTGTAGTTATTTCTTCCTTACTCATTAGCTCAATTTTCAAACAATCTGAAATCATTGTTACTTTTAATTTCACCAAAACCAAACATCCCAGGTGAACAAACATTATCAGAAAAGCAAAACCAGCACTGCACTCTGCCACTCATTATTGCATGCAATTTAATTTCTGTTTTTACAGACTTTTCCATGACCTTCCTTCCTTATATAAATATATCCTCTACATTTACTCTGCATTTATATTTACAAAAAAGAACAAGCATTAGAACACCAGAAATGTACTGTGAATAGAACTGCATTTCTTTCTATACAGGTATTAGTGAAAAGTTGTCTATACAAACTATTTGCTCTGTTTCACTTTTCTGTCTCTTAATTTATTGTTATGAAACATGGTGAGGGGAAACTGTAAAAGTTGCTTTCCCTAATGTGATATAATACTCAAGAAAAAAGAAGTTTAGTCTTCAAGAGCAAAACAGTAACCTGTGTCTGAGACCAAGTTTTGTTGGCTGGCACAGCCCTTGTGAGGTTTTTAATCTGCATTGTGAAGTATGTGAGTAATATGAAAAAAACCCCAAACCTTCCAGTAATATATTAAACATACTTATTACAGAAACCAAGGAAAATGCAAGAGATCAAATCTCAAGAACAATGCAAGTCTCTCTTGTGAGAAATACTGTTTAATAAATTATAAATACACCATCATATGAAATAGAAGGATAAATTCAGCCTTCCTGACTGAATTTAAAAAAACAATTGCATGAATCAAGAATTTTTTATTACTAGCTGTGATGATGGAGTTGAAATATTGCAAGAGAAAATTATTACAGCTTTAGAAAAGGTAGTCTTTTTCTATATTAATTCCTAGAAATAAATGTTATGAATGTTATTTTAAGAATTTTTAGCATCAGGGTAGACTTAGTAGATGGGGGTGTAACTCCATCTCTCCACAGTGAGTTTCAATACTGGCAAACAGCTGGAAACTAAGTAAGAAAGCATAAAAAGGACAGACATACACACAGCACAAATTCATTTCCAGTCTTCAGTGAACTTGTGCATCAAGAATTTCTTGCTGTATGTGTAAATCTAATATTTTGACCTTGTCAAAGTTATGCTTGAACTGGCACAAACTTCTTGCTTCCACAACATCCTGCAGCAAAGATCTACACAGCTTACCTGCATGAAACATAATGAAATACTGCTTTTGTTCACTCTGAACCTATTGCAATGAATTCGAATATTGGAAGAGAGAATGAATATTTGCTCATTTATCTACTTCTATTCTCTTTTATAATTTTAATTATTGTTAGATACTACAGCTTAGACAAAAATTCAGCAACCTTCTAATTACATCACTAAGAAAAATACAGGCTTTTGTTCACAAAGAAAATAACATTAAATTTTATATGGGATTTATGGATACAAAGACTATAAACCTCTGTGCAACGAATGGTTTTGTCCTGACTATGGTACAAGAAAGTTTCAAATCCTGAAAGCAAAGAGAAAGAAGAAACACTGAGCATGGAAAATCTCAGGTTTTTCTGCAAGAATCCCTGCATGTTCTGGATTGCATGGCAAAAACTTTCAAATTTAACTAGTAACTGAGGGAAACCATAAAAGTATTACTTTATATTTGGACAAGGGATTAAAAATATTTCAAGTGAAATTATCTGAGATTTCTGAGTCTGCAAAACTCTACTAAAAATGTCACAAGAGTACATAATTACTTTCTCCCTTTCACATTTTTCTTACCAGACTCTTCTGTTTCACTTATTGGCCCAAATTCATAGAAACCACCTATGTCTGTCAAATTATTCTGGTGCCTCTGTAAAGTCTGAAGGCTGTTCTGTGCTTGTCCTGGCATAGTTCATAACCACACAGATTACATGGTTTTTTTTAAATGTAGAAGATGTCTAAGGATAGACAGCTGCAATTCAGCAGCTGGACCCCATCCTACTAAATGTGATGGCTCTGGACTGCTCCCCACCATCCCTCATATGAAGCATTCCAGTTGTGGTAAAGAATCAGCAGCCTAACTTGAGCAGATGTGGCAAAACAGCCTACAGAAATTTCACTAATTGTAATAAAAAATTTGTTTAATTTGCTCTTTTGTTCTGTGTTTTTGACCCAAGTGTGAATTTCCTTCTGTTGACTATGCCTTCCACTTGCCCCCACTCGACCAGCATTCCCTTCCTACATGCTGATCCCTCTTTTCTTAGAGCCCAGTCTTGCTTTGTCTTCCAAGAAGACCATGTATGAGCTCAGCTGAGGGTTTGCAATAAACCTCAGCAAAAAAAAAAGTACAACCATTTACACTGTTCAAGGAGAAATGGTAAGCACAGCACTGGATTCATTGACAGGTCTTGGCTTCCCTTCTACCAGCATGGAAGGTTTGTGAGGCAGCAAAAGATTCTCACCTAATTTCTCCTAAGGAAGCCAGCACTGGTATGTCAGCCACTTTAAACTGCTCTCATACCACTGGAGAGGCTTTGGCATCTCAGGATTAAGACTGTCATTAAATTCAACTCTAATTAGAAGTGTTTATGTCTCTCCAGTCAATACAGAAGGAGACTAAATGGGCTTGATCCTAACTTAACTGCATAAAGAAAGAAAACTGCATCAAGAAAAACAGAGAAATCTGGGTCTAGCCCTATACCTTCTGCTGACTGCAACCACATTGATGGAGATGGCTTTCATTAGCTCCTTCTAATAGAGGGGCCCACAGCAGGTACTTTCCAAAATGTGCCCCTGTCTCTGGTGGAGGCAGCCAGCCCATGATAACCCCATAGCTACATTAAGAGTCGTTATTTGCAGAATGTTAGAAGGAAAAATTTCAGAACTGTTCAGTGAGTAAAATTAATGTCTTGGGAAAAGAAATGGCAGTCCCAGCAATGCCAGAGGAGGTGTGCACATGTCTGAGCAAGGGCTAAGCAAGCAGTGGTAGGGTATCCATGGATGCACAGCTTTCAATACATGAAATAACAAATTAGAACAGGGATTAGGTGCAGAACTCACCCACAAGAAAGCCCACCAAATTCTTTCAAATTTTTAGACAAAACTTTCATAACAAGAGTATGGAAGACGTGAGCGAGAAAAGAAAGACTTCTTAAAAAGAAACTGATAGAAAAGCTCTGCTCAGGCTTACAGAGCATAGAAAACTATTTAAATAGGAGGACAGCCTTTAAGCCACTAAGTTTTAGCTTGGGAAAAATATATCTGCTCTCTTCATATGAACATTTACTATAGCTTTCAGGAAGTAAGTGCTATAGTAAAAATCAATTACTTAAAAAAAATACATGCAAAGATTTTGCAAAAGATTGAGACCCAGATGATAAAATTACTCAATTTTAGTATCTTGATAACAGCTAAAACTTGATCACCTTAGGGTTTGGGGCTAAGTGGAACTTAACTGCATCCAATTTAAAAAGAGAAGAAAACAAAATCACAAGAAAACAAAAGCAAAAAATTTTTAAAAAGTGAGAAACAGGATAATTATCAGACATCAATATGCATCCATATCTAAATGCCACAGACCCCAATAAGCACTCATATACTTAGAAAGATTCCTTTCTCAAATACAATGCACACATGTGACCTTGTATATATAAATGCACATAGTATTTTCTTCTCTGCTTACTGGAAATGAATGTTTCAAAAGAGACAACAGTGCATAACATTTTCTTCAGGTGCTCACTCATGCAGAAAAGAAACAGAGGCCTAGAAAATTATATTAAAATTTAGCATTGCACACGGAAGATCAGTCCCATCAAGTGCTTCAAGAGAACTAAAACCAACCTCATCGAAAGAAGTCCAGAACAAAACCACCTGATACCACTGCCAAATCATAACTGCTTCTTCCTGCATTACTGAGAAACCTTGGACTTTCTCTCTGACAGACTCCAAGCTTCTGCCATCTGCTAATGACTGACATGCTTGAACCGTTAAATAAATGGATTTTTACTTTTTTTTTAATAAGAAGAAAAGTATTTTTCACCCCTCATTTCCAAAAACAGCTGGAGCAGTTTGGCATAAATGTTCAAAAAATATCTCAACTAGTAAAGAACTGCCAAATTCCACTAAGAAAGGTAAAATGACTGGGAAAAAGAATAAGCCACTGAAAATCTTTTCTTAAAATGGAAACACTTGTGCAATTTCAACTCCCCATTGCAAGCATTATTATGTCCTCTGAAAGTAAAAAACTCAAAAGCTCTCTTTCAAGTAGATAGTTGGGTTATGGTTTGAAGGCCTCTTGATTTCAGTCTTATTTAAGAAAAATTAAAGGGGTTTATCTTAATGAAGGCAGATCTTAAAAGCACCAGGTTCTTGTTTACTGTAAAGACTTAACCATACCCTGCAAATTTTAACTCAAGCACTTTACAAATAAATACAAACAACTTGTATTCCAGACAAGCTTGAAAACTTTTACTGATCCTCTTTTTTCTTTAGTCTATTTTATGTTAAAATCTGTCCAAGATATGCCACAGGCTCAGGATTTAAAAATAATAAAAAAAAAATCAACAACTACACAAAAAAAAATCCAATTCAATCCCCTTTCAACTTACAAAAACGTGCCTCATAGGGACCATAAAATCCATGTAATTACCTGCTGCAGGATCTGTAACTGCTTGACTGGTGATGCCAGATGGTGGTTCTTGAAGCTGGTATGTTGCATTTGTGGAAGGTGTCGTAGGGCTGGTGTTGCTGTTCGTCATGTAATGTGAGGGATATGGTGAGCTATTATAATACTGTGCATACTGGCCCTGGCCAAAACTGGGATAAGAGGGATATTCCTGCAAGAGAAAGAAGCAACTGAATAGTCCATCAAAGTTTTGCTACTTTTTAGTATAAATTCCAAAATATAACTACAAACACATGTCAGATTTTGAGCATGTATCCTTCCTGGACTGGATGATGTAGGACCTAGAGCTGAGGCAGTAAAACGAAATCTAAATTACACATAATTTAATATGTCTACTCATATAATACACACTGCTGAAGATGTGTGAATAAGAACATCAACCTCAGACAATTAGTTCTAGTACTGGAAGATGACACATTGAAGAAATACATTTTTAAACTTTAGTTTAACTTTAAAGTATGATAATTTCTTTCAATAAGCTATTTAAGTGCTACATTTTTTCAGTGGACGAGAATTCTAAGTTTGCCAAAGTTTGCTGAACTCCTATTTACAAATTTACCTGCTGTGAACTATTAAATCCAGTAGAATTTGTGAGTGAATTATTTCCTGCATATATTCCTGATGATGTTGTAAAACTGCTGCCTGAAATGAAATGAAAAATTACATGAATTACTAAAACAAAGTTTTGAAAAATAACTTCTATCACACAATTATATCATAACATAATGGCATATTTGTAATATTTCTCATATGTTGGCTGATTCAGCTTTATAACATTTAATGCATAGAAAGTGATAATTCCTAGTTCTTACACTCTGTGTTTCATTATTGCAATTAAAAAACCCCCTAGAAATTTAGACTGGAATTTTGGACCCACCTCAGCTCTGATTGAAAATTAGGCTATTGCACCCGTCTAAATAACACCCAGCACTGTGGAAGTAATGAGGATCTCTTCACATCTTTTTTTTTTTTTTTGAACAATAAGGGCAAGCCTTGTTCTGAGAGACACCGTCTCCCTCATGAAAGCCCCGGTGGCTCTGTTTCTCCTCCCACCTTTGAGAACTGTGTCCTTTCCCCTTCCCGAGCCTCAGCCCCTCACAGGAGCAGCAAAAGCTGTAACTGCCTGCTGCAAACAGCTCAGCCTGACTGTGAAGCCATTAGGACTCCCTAATCGATCATAGACAGCCTTGGGCTGCAAACCTTTCCTCTTTTGACAGAGTGTACCAGGCATGACACAAGCGAAAAAAAAAGTACCTCTCTGAGAAGGGAGACCCAAGATTGAATTTAGCCCAGAGAGTGAATTACTGCCTTCATCTCCCTCCTCCAGCTTTCATGAGCCACCAAAAATAGACAGATGGGGCTCTTGTTTAATATCCAGCCTGAGAAGCTGTTCCACTAAAAGGGCAGCAACCCCCTTTCAGCTGTCCTGCCCTCACTGCTTATAACCCAGGAGTGACACAGCCGCCAGCTGAGACATATGGATGCACAAGGTGAAGCTACATAAGCCACCACAAAGTCTGTAATGAGGCAACCTATTGAACTCATCCAGCAGAAGAGCACCAGTTAGTGCAGGTTATTAAAGTGCACAGGTTGTTTACAGCCTCCCTTGCCACCAAAATCCGCCTCAGTGCAAAGATATACAAAGACCTTGGGAGCAAAGCTTGCAGGTGAGCAAAAGAGATGAAGAGGGATGAAAATCAACAGGGAGCCAGGCACAGAGATGCACCAATCCTCTGATGTACCTGACACAACTCATTTAACAACAAAATCCAAAAAGAGGTTACTCATTGGGAAAAGCAACATTTCTTGCATCTCCAAAGAGGACAGAATGCGTGTAGGGGTCCATACTTATTACAAACCCTGAAGGACATTTGTTAGCTATTTACTTTCCTTTAAACAAAAGCACACCAAAACAATAGGTATTGTAGCTATGAGAAGTCAGAGAGAAAAATATTTAAATGCTTTGACTGAAAAAGTTACTACAAGCACATACAAGTTAAGCCTCAAAGAAGTAGATGTGAAGTCCAACAGCAGTGGAAGTAAAGGATAAAGCTTAAACTTAACATATGAAGTGACTGTAAACATTTCTCTTGTATCTTCTACTAGTGCAAAATCTCTGATTGTTGATAGATGCTACTAATCTTGTGAACTAAAATCAGATTACTTCAGCAGAAGAGTTGACATCCATGTTTAGCAGATAGTACAGATAAACAGTACTAATGAGAAAAACATGTTGTTTTAAATTTAATTTAAAATTGGAAAACAGATGTCATTTTTTTTATTGTAACAAACACAAAAGCCAAAATACAGCTGAAAAATATTTTAAATTGCAAAACTTTGAAATGATATTTTATTTCTAATAGTGCTCCAGCTGAAAGAATATAAGTCACTGTGTCTCTTTTTATTTCTGTAGGGTTTTTTGAGTGATGCAGTAATACATTCAAACCCAAGTTTTAGAGGTGCACCGTTTGAACCACTCTACAAAGATATAAAAGGCCTCTCATAGTTATAAGTAGGAAAAAAACCCAGACATTTTTTGAGGAATACATGATCTTTCCTCAGAAAGTTTGGAAAATAATTTGCAAGAGCAAATGAGAAAAGTAATTACATGCCAGCCAGCATCTCTCCCTCTCAGACAAAGACACACACACACTAACACACAGATCTCTCTCTTTCATCTCATGGTCAGCACTGGCTCCTATGGAGGAGGGGTAAGGGTCTCCTAGACCGTAACAAACATGAAGCAGGTTTCTCAGAAACAGCTCTGTGGGCCACCCAGAACTACAGGCCTGAAGTTGTTTTTAAAATACTCATGATTTTGCAAATTGTTTTTAAAATATTCAGCCATAATATGGCATAGAGCCGCTCTCCTGCCTTAGCTGAACAAACACGAAAATAAGAATCACTACAAAACGCACGAGATTTACTGCCCTAAGTTGGCCGGCCACATAGCTTTAAAATGTGATAAAAGCTGTAAATTGCAGGTCAAAGGTCTATTTTGCAAAGAGCTCTGACCCACATTAAAGCTGGGAATCCCGGTCAGCATCGGAAGGTGGCCGGACCCTGCTGGGACTGGGGCGCGCTCCGGGCGCGGGGCGCGCCCTGTGCCGCCGCAGGCATGGGATAAGGTCCTCCCCCAAGTACTGGCCACAGAAGCCCATTTGCTTTCCTACCTCAGTCTCCTTGCCATGGGCTATGTCTATCATCAGGGTACAATGTATGTGGCAGAAGCTTAGTGCGGCTCTCTTGGGAAAGCCTTAGACGGCCAGATGGGCTATTTAAACTCAAGGTTTCTTCCGTTTGCTTACAGTGTTTAAAAATCCTTGGCAAACTCCTCCTTGTTGTCCTAGTAACTGCTTAGCCATCCAGCACAATATTTTTATACTGTATAATAATAACCAAATACCTTAACGTTTACTTTTTTACGGTTGAATTCCCAAACCAATTGGATAGTTATTCTCAATCATCACGGTCTTGGTAACTAAAACAATGCTGGTGCTCATCACAGGTCTAGCACCCTTCCAGTGGCAGGGTACTCGGGTGCAGGGTAAAAGCCATGCTTTTATCACAATCAAAGGAAACTCAAATAAGACATTTGCAAATGGAGTTCTTCCCTTGCTGTTTCCCCCAGCCCTTCTCCACTCCATTTATCCCCACTGCACAATCCTTATAACTCTGCCAATATAGGAACAACGGCCCATTCCCACAGCCATTCGTCATGTAAGTGGTCTTTCAACATCTATGAAGCAACTTATATGAAAAACAGCTTAAGGAACACAGTCGTTAAATAAAGTAAGGAGAGGGAGGGGAGTGAGGAGATAGGTAGCAGAACTGTCTGGGTCCCCTTCTCACCCTCTCCCCTATGCACTCTCCCTTATAGAGATTATAAATTTGTAACAAAAAAAAAAAAAAATCTAATTACCAGAATAAACTTAGAAAGGAGTCACAGGCAGCAATTCTCCTTGTAATTTTCATAAGTTGGCAGCCTCTCCCTCCACTATTGTTCAGTGACTAATGATGCTGTAATTTTAGCAGGGTCAGGAAAAGCACTGGGTTTAATTGGCTGCACACGCACCGCAAGGCAGCGTCTCTACGTTGCAGGGAGACATTCATCCCAGGGAGAGGAACCAGAATTAACTCCAAAGCCTTCGAGTTCCCAGTCAGGGAACACGAGCAGGACAACTGCAAGGCCGCTAGGAAATCCCCTTTGCCTCAGGCAAGAATGCCAGCAGGGCCCCGAGCGCACTGTCGTGTAACGCTCGCTTGTGAAGTAGGTTGTGGGATCCATTATCTCCATTTAGCAGCTCAGCAGCTGCACGCAGGAGATGAAGAGCAGCTATTGCAGGCTGTGACAAGGCTGAGGCTGCAGCCTGCCCATATACTGCTAGAGGGGAAAGGGAGAATAAACTCATTTTCCTCTCTGGAGGTTTCTGCACAAACAACTGAACAGCAGCAGCACTAACCCCGTCTTCTGTCATAAGAATCAATTTTGTCCTTAAATAACAGTTGAAATTATGAATAGGTTCTCCTTCCAAAATTAAATCAGGAAAGCGAAACAAATGTTCCTGTTTACTTTTAACAGCTGTTCAATCAAAAGGAAGAATTAAGTCAAATTAGGGTTGTTTCAAATATAAAAGTTGACTTAATGAAAATATTACAAAGACATATATTCTCATGTATAGTATAGACATATATTGTCAAACATTTAACTGCAAGAAAGACCTGTTCAGCAATGTGATTATTTTCTACTTAGCAACTAACAACTCTACCAGTCCTTCAGTTTGAAATATTCTCCTTATTTCCATTCTTATGGTCTCTAAGGTTTCTGTAGAGGACCAGTCCTTTCCTCACCCACACATTGCTTATGAGCACAACAGAAAGGATATACACACCACAGGGACCCTCTAACTCTGACCTGTGGCTCTTCTGCCCAAGCCAGATCACCAGTGATCCATTGATTTCCACAGGTGGGCAGCTCTCAGCCCAAACACAGCACAGCTAGAGCAGAACCCAGGCTCAGACCCTCTCCTCCCCAACCCCTGCAGACAATTCCATCAGTAAATCAATGCTTCTGAGCCTTGTCTTATTAGAGCTTCTCATCTGGGTCATCTTTAGCATATTTCTTTTTGCAGAGTATTTTTAGATCCTTGCCTCTCAATGTATACAGCTGAAATGTTTTCCAAGACCTTACCTTTTCACCTCTTGACAGCTGTCAGCCTTTGCTGAGCTTGACAATTCTGATCTTATACACCTTTTACATATAGCAAAAAGCCAAAACCCTTTATGGCAGAGTCTAGGCAGTCAACTGACAGAGATCTAGCTTTGCACTACTAATGCCAGTATTGACATTACTTACAGCATTCACTTAAAATTTTCCAAGCACTCTCTATGTTATCCTATGCTGCTCCCTCTTCCCTCCATCAAATGAGTTTCCCATAGACATCTGCAAAACTACTTCCCTGTCCTGCCTAAAATCCCCTTTTATTGACGTCCCTCTGCTTGATATCTTATAAAAAAAAACCTTTAGAGCTGCTAGATAACCAGTATGGGGTGCCAACCGTTTATTATACATAAACAGTGTCAGCTTTATTGTTTCAATAGGCTCTTCTAGCCTGTGTGTTTTATTTTAGCCTCCAGCTTCTCTGGGGACTATATTTTATTTGCCTGTAGAAGTTAACAGGATCCCAGTGTATAATTGTGGCATGAAGGTACTACTGCAATAGAAATTATAGGCAGAACAGACATGATTTTTCAATAGCACTATTTTCTAGTGCCCATGAATGATCAGCTCCTTAAAAGCTGAAATGTTGCTTCAGAAATTCATTGTAGCTGCTGCTGGCAAGTATTTTGAGCTCTCTCCTACAGAGAGGTAGGATTTCTGCGGGGGGAGGTGGGTGTGGAGGTGTGTTTGTTGTCTGAGTTTTTTTGTGTGGCTGCCTGCAGCAGTAACCTCGTTTGGTTATATTGACTCTGAGGAGAAGATCATCACTGTTCAGCCTGTAGATGAAAATCCTCATGCTACTCTGGTCCTGTCCCTCTTACTTGTCAGAGCACACTATAAGTCAGCAATATTTCAGATGTCAGATGATGACTTCTGCCCTATGGAGCTACTCAACATGCAGTTCAAAAGGAGATTAAAAAAATGTAACAAAAACCATCTCTTTTGTGTCTGAGAAAAGGACTGGATCAATATAGCTGTGGAACAAAAGCAAAATCTCATTCACTTAGTTTCTGAAAGCACTTCTGCCTCAAGAAATTTCATGGAGCATTTACCTGATGGCACACAGTTTAAACTGAGCTTGATGGTATATAAAGATGCTAAACTTATAAAAAAATGTGGCCCATCTCTGTGATTGATCACTTATTTCAACAATTCCAAAATCCACAACACACCTGATATCTACTGCCAAATTCAGGGGTGAAAAGGCCTGCAGCAGACATCCCAAATAAGCTTTTTCTAGTAAACAAAGATTTTAAAAAATATTTGTTAAGTGGTGAACAATCCAGATTCAGGTGCACCCAGTGACTTCTCAATACAGAAGAGGGAAAAGGAATTGGGAGAACAAGGTGGAAAGACATTAAGTAAACTAAACAGGCAAGTCAGCTACAAAATATAATTTATAATAATAGCCTGCACATACAAAGACTTACAGCTTTTAAATAGACTTCAAAGGAACAGACTTCAATCATTACTTAGCTACCTCCACAGCTGCAGTAGGTATTTTTATCTTCTCCCTCCTCGAACAGACTCAGGTGTCAATTTATATTTGGCACTTCCTAAATTCATAATCCTGTCATGTTTTCCAGGACTAGCTTTGTCTCATTCACTATTTGCTAAACTACTGCTATTCAGAGATACATTTTTACTATAATAACACTAGAACACTTCACTATTTAAAGCTTAATGAAGCAAGGGATCTTCCAAACTGCTGAGAGCTGGCCTGTTGCTCTCTCAGCAAAGGCAATCATCATTTCATCTCCAACTGCAATAAAATCAGAGTTAAGTGATCAAGCAAACATTCATTTTTATTCCAGGAATACAATGAAATAAGGAGGAAAAAAACCCACCATAGCATTAGCTAGATGTAATTAATGGTAATATCTGTTTATACAGACCTTGCATCTGGTAGCTATAGGGAGCTTGTCCAGGTTGAGGTGTGCTAAAGCTGGCACCGTAGCTTAGAAATCCTGTCTGTCCAGGTGACTGTGACTGTGCCAATCCACCTTCTGTCTTGATGCCTGCCCACAATGCACCTAAATCAGTTAGTGACAGCAAATCTATTTGTTCATATTCAAACAGGGATGGAAAGTAAAATCACTTAATTAACAGCCATTTTAACATATACCTACTATTGCCTCAGAGAACAAATATTAAGAGCATGCACAAATGAATAGGGTAAGGGCAGTCTAAAAGCACATGGAAAACTGAAGTTCACCAGGGAGAGGTTAAATTCAAAACTGTGTTTCCAATAACTGCAAAAGAAATTTATACATGAACAGGAAGTTGCATTATTCCTTTTTTCCTTTCCTGCCAGAAGCAAACTTTTCCATACATTCATGACATTACGCAGAGGTAGATTAGCAACTTTATATGAATTTAATGAAGCATAGCATAGCCAAGCTCTCCTGCCATCTACTCATTAATGACATAACTGAGAACTGCATTGTATAATATTCCTACATGAAAATTACACAGCTCCAAGAATGATTTTTTAAGGAATTAGAAGTGGATAAAAAGAACTAGCAGTATTAAGTGCAATGATGATTTTTCAAAGGTGATTAAACACTAATTCAGTTTTTAACACATAAGCACCTAAGAGACAGGAACTATTCCTGAAGCTATCTCCTGAACTGGGAGAAACACAGTAGAGTCATTAATTTGCACTGATGGGGAAATCCATTATGCACCACACTACTCCCTCACTTCTAAATTTAGTCATAAAAAAATCCAAAGTCTGATCAATGAATGACTTGCTGCCCAGTTTCAGTGATTCTTCCCTCAATTTGTAAGGCAATGAGCAAGCAAATATCAGCAAGCAAAATACTGAGGAAATGCACACAATTCAGCCTCAGTCTCTTAGTTTTAATTATAAGGTTGTCCCACCATGAACTACCATTTAAAAATAATTATAGCCAAAGAAGTGGAAAAGTGATACAATATTCTTAGGTTTCATTGTAGCATTCAGCGATACCTCATTGTTCAGAAACCAAAAATATTTTAACAGAATTAGCTTAAGTGTGAATTAGTAACATTCCTTTGAAAATTACTGTTAATCTAAGTCCATTTCCCAGTTGGATTTTTCTTTAGACAATATTCAACAATGTTTCAAGGTAGAGGAGGGCTTAGAAGTTACTGTGTTGGCAAAACTTCAGTAACTCCCTATATACAAATGGCAGCATATTTTCTGCCATGTAAATAATTATTTTTCAACTGTTGTCATTAACCTTAATTCCTTCTGCCAGATCTTCTAACTGCCAGACTAAACCTCTTTGCTTGTTTTTCCCTGATGCTTACTTGATTCTTCTGTTTCATGCTACTATTAAGCAGTTCAAATTATGAATCTTGACACCTCATTTTCAAGGGGAAGCTCCTGCTATGGATGATTTGGTATCAACAAACTCTATTTGTTGTCTGTTTAAGGGCTTCTGAAATGCTGATTAAATATGGCTTAGAGAAAGTTTAACTAAACCAAGCATTAAATTTCTAGTTCTAAATTTCCTTTAACAGCCCGATCCAACTCCCCATCTCAGATCTAGCAGGAGGAGATGATCAAAAGCAGCAGTAGGAGGATGCCACTTGAGTGAAGACAACTTGGCACTGACGTGCCCTTTTGCAAACCCTCATGCTATGAAGAGCCTTTCATCTCCTGGGACTTACTCTCACACTTGCCCTCATCCAGAAAGCCTTCACTCATCAAACCTCGATGCTCCCTTCTTCCTAATCTAATGTACTCAAGGAAGTGGGAAGGGACAGTGACACAAGAGGACTGCCAGGAGGATCTGGAAAGTAAAGGAGTTGGTAAGCAAAGCTTTTGCTAAATGCTGGTGCTGGAGCAGGCAGGAGGAAAGAGCTTCAGGAAATTCTCCAGCCTCCTCAGGGGCTTTGCAGATGAAGCAGAGTCAGGAGCCCCAGGGCAGCAGCTGTCAATGGCATTCCCCTCCACCCCCCTTCCTGCCTGCATGGCTGCAAGGCTGTGGAGGTGGGGAACTGGAAAAATGAAGAGGCTAGATGTACAGCTGAGACAGCACCTTCCCCAGCTCCACTCTAGAGAGAAAACTTGAGGGAAGCTGACACAGGAGCTCATGAACACTCTTTCTTCCTGTAGACCCAGAGTAAGGAAACAAAAAGAAAGAGGAGTCAACTCAGTTTTTCCTTTCACATAGGCATAAGTCTTCTCCCCTTATACTGCTGTAAGATGTCTGCCTCCATGAAAGAAAAAGGCAAGACAGAGGGTACAGGGGGTCTAAGCTGCAGACCAAAGAGTAGAATTTTGGCTCTAATCAAGGCTTCAGTTCTTGCCTGTTGCAAATGAGTGTCCTAATGCTCCCCACATAATTTCATTTGGGAGCATAGATTATATGGCATGCCTTAAATATGCAAAAATATATGTCAAGTCCCAAACCTTTTTAATAGTTACTTGCTTTTAAATATTACTCCTATAAAGTACACCAGCAAGGAACACCTTAGCACCAGCCACAAGGCATTGTATGAAAAGAACAAAACCCTCAAAAATTCTCTTGGCTCAGGCGCTGAGGATTTCAGTGGTCAAAAGTAGCTCTGCAATCTAAAACATTGCAAATTTATCTGAAGTCCTAGGCATGGGGGATGGACTAGGCAAAAAACCAAACCAAAACAAAAGAGCAGGCAAGCATGTTAACCCCCACAAGCAGTTGCCAAGTAAAGCAACTCTCAATTACAGCTCCGACGACAGTGAGACAGCTAAACTCAAGTAGTGAAATCAAGGTCTGGCTGAAGTCAGTGGGAATTTTAGAGCTGACTTCAGTGAGGTCAGGATTTCATCCAGAGGAACCAAGCAAAAAACAAAAAAGTCACTGTTTGGGCTGCCCAAGCCTAGCAGTCAGCCAAGTATGAAGACGAGGTGTCTGCAGGAGAAACAGGTCAACAAAAGCAGGGTGGGGAAAAGGGTTGTCTGTTATCACCCCACCTGATCCATATGGAATAAGCAGACAAGCTCTCACCAGCAACAGGAACTCTTGTGTCTGTGTGTGTGTGTGTGTGTGTGTGTGTCCAAGACTCCTCATCTCATAGTGTAAGTTTAAAATATGTGCATTCAAACTGAAACTGAAACATCCAATTTATACTTAGATCCCTATTTTAAAGTAAGGGGAAATAACAATGTATTTCTTTTACCAACTGTTCACCATAATCTGCCTATATACTTGAGATCCAGTGGATTTTCAACTTGCAGACTTCAAGATGAGAGATTCAGCATTTTTGCACTTAAAACTGTAAATAATTTTAAAGTGAACAGATTGTATGGTGACTTCTGTCTTTTTGGTATAAAACTTACATTATCTGAGTATATTTTTACAAAATATACTGCTCAAAGCATGTGGATTGTATATTTTTAATATATTCCCCCAGAGGAATATAAGACCTATTTTCTAATAATGCATCCTCGCTGCTGCACTGCTATGTGGTCTGCCAGCAGACAGTCTGGCAGGAAAATGGTCTCACCCATTGCAGCTTGTTTTTAAATTAAATTTTTTTGGAAATATTTGCTACTTAGTACTATCTCCTTCATCAGGCAGACAGAGCTTTAGTGGCAATTTACCTCAATTTTCACCTCCAGGGAATTTTAAAACATTGGAAAGTGAGATTTTTTTTTTTGGATGGAAGCATTTTTGAATCAGTTTTTTTGCCTGCTGAAAATCAGCACAGCCTCACAGATTCATCTGGGTTCCAGTAATCTGCACCAGCTGAAATGAAGATTTTTCCGTCCCAACGTAACCTCCCGCGCTGCCGGGGAGCAGAGCCCTGAGCCAGGGGCTGGGCCTGTGTCACGGAAGCCCTGAGACCTCTTTTCCCATTTCAGTGCTGTATTTTTGATGTCACCACCAAAAAGCTAAGGAACCTCTTCTCCTGATCCCAAAATGGGTTTATCTTCTTGACTATCCTTTTAGCTCTTTAATACACAAATTAAGCACCACTCATTCCAAGGTGAGAAAATTAACAGTGCTCCGCGAGAAATGCCGCAGAGCACAGCTGTCCCATTAAGTACTAACCCAATCTAACCTAATCTGAAGACTGTTTAGCTCAGGAATGAAATAACACAGCCGTGATTTCTTACCATAGGAAGGTATTCCATAGGGTTGGCCAGGCTGGGGGTACGTGGCATAGGCTGTAGCTTGTTGCATTCCCGTTGTAAACTGTGTCTGCCCATATGCAGCCATCGTTTGTGAAGACGGGGTAGGAAGAATATGTGGGTAGGGTCTGCTATTTGATTACAAATGACAGAAAATAGGACAGACACTGCATTAGACAGACACGCGTGTTCTTATTTTTATCTTTATTATAATCCTACTGCTTCATTAACACATAATCATAGGCTGTGCTAGACAACAGAAACTTCAAGAGACAAAAAAACAAGAAATCAACAATAAAAGAATAAGTGAAAATAGAACTTTACAAATATTTTTCAAATACATTCTTAAGTATTTAAAAAAAAAAAAATTTCCCTAGAAGCTACTGTGGTTTAAATTATGGCTTAACAGATGGACTCAATTACTACTTTAAATGAGGTTAAAATCTGCCTATTCCAATTATTATTATTACTACTACTATTATTATTTTAAAAAGATATCATACTTGGAAGGGTAAATCTGTGGTGGGGAGAACTGGTGTGTTTGTCTTGGGCTGAAACCACTGCTTCCAATTGCTGCACCAAGGAGAAAAGAAAGCATACAGAAGTGTAAATACACACACCAAAGATAAATATTATTTTTCCTAATAGAATTTCAGAGTATTAACAAGATTTTAATTAAATTCAAATATCATTGATACCTTAGATACAAAATAGTATTTTTTGAGGAGCTACACAAGAATGCTTAACATTAAAATCTTGATTGCAATTCTCAAATACTAAATTGTCCCTTTGTACAATTCCTGAGCCATAGCTTATTCTGTGGTTGCACACAGGCAACATTTTCAATGCAAACAACCTATTTCCTAATGGAAATATTTCCCTTCATATTTTCAAAGGATTGTTGATATCTCAAGTGCAACATTTTATTAACTTTTAGAATTTTTAAGACCTACATTTTACGAAGGAGCTTTATGCGTGCCTCGATTGAAAACATATGGCCCGCTTCAGAGCACGCGCCTCTCTTTTAAAAAAAAAATTCCTAATACAGACTAGGTATTACCTTATTACATTTCTATTTTCTTCCCCCTTATCTGCCGTCTAAAATGCTCTCAGACCTTCAAATCAGTATTGCACAAGGATGTCCAAGGTGCAGATGCTGTCAGTGAAACACGAAAGCAGAGGAGGCTGCACCATGAGCCGCTCCCGGAGCAGCCCCAGCAGTGCTGCTGACACGGAGCCTCCCACCAACACAGCCCATTTCTGTCAGCATTTCTGGGTGCCTGGCGTGGCTCTGCTGGCCTGCTCTGCTCAGGGCGGTATTTTTGGGAGCCCTTCCCTCTCTGGTTACTGTCTGAGTGTCACTTCTCCTCTAGGTCCCAAGGTGGGCTTGGGAGTCTTTGCCAGAAAAGGGTCAGCGGCGGGTTGTGAGACTACTGTAAAATCAGACAGCCCGAGAAACAACAGGCCTTATTGCTAAGTACTTGGAAATAAACAAGGCACGCATAATTACCCCTCCCCAGCTACCCCCTTCCTGGCCAGCTACAGGGAAAATCCATCATCTTTACACTCTGGGAGGGAAGCAGAGAGCCTCTCTCTGTGCCTTCCACACCAAATAATTTTTCTCTTTGGCCTGTGAGGCTACAGACATGCCAAATGTTACAGTCCAACCTTTAGTCGGATCACCACAGATGTACTGTTACGTACACACTGTATTTTCTTCTTGCAGAGAATTAAAATACCTTAGAAATACTTTCCTTGGGCTTTCAGGTTTGATGCTTTCATACTCAACAGCCTGTGCAAAGAATAGAGGCTGTGACAAGACCAGGAAAGGGCTAGCTACCAGGAGTATGGTTGTGAGATGTCAGATTTTGCTACTATGGAAATATAATCCCACAATATATTATTAAATCCTTTTTTGATTTGATTTGGACCATAAAAAAAATGTGCTAGAAATAGCACAGTTAGTCCACAGGTGTGCAAAACTGAGCAAACACCTCAGGTTGTTCTCACAATGTTTGTATTCTGTATGCCAGAAGCTAAGATGCCTTTGGCTTCCTCGAAGAAAAGAAGCCTGACAAAAGAATGAATGCCTTGGTAAAAATAAGTTATAGCAAGTGAGGAAGACCTACTCCTCAATTAGAATAGTAATCACAGAGGCATGTATGTTTACTCACAGAAAAGAAAAAAGTAATTACTCTGGGCCAGAATACTCCCTAGTGAGACTCCCACTGAGGACACCGATGGACATTAATAAGCCTGATACTGTAATGCTCCTTACTTGGGGAAAACTGTTGAATTAGACTAAAATGAACAGAAATAGGCATAAGCTGGAAAGTGCAAAAGGCTTTTTAAGAGCTGTGCACAGATTAAGACCACGTGGGATAAGGAAAAAATAAATGAAAAAATGCTGAGCTTAAAACTATTTTTTATGCCTTACCTGATCCTGAGAAATTGTCTAAAGACCCGTCTGTGGTAGTAGTAGTAGCAATCTCACTGCTGTTCATTGGTTCTGTTTTAACTATAGAAATATAAACAGAAGATATTATATGTGCTCCTAATATTCTTGCATGCGCATGCACACATACTCACTACAAACTCAATAAAACAAAAGTGTGCCAAAAATGTTCTAAATCATGGCTATTGATATTTTGCATTTTATGTATTTGTGTCTACAAACAATGCAAAATACTGGCAGCTATGATTTACACATAAATATAAGATGATCAAGAGGGTTATTCCTGTCCCCCAGGAATAAGAGCCACTATAACAAACCAGCAGTCCCCATGCAACTCTCTGCACCTGTCCTGATTCCTCTTAATCCTGCAGACCCAACAATAAGGATCCACATTTAGATCAGGTCACACAGCATTTACAGGCTTGAAAGACAGCAAATTGAATAAGACTAAAAGAGGAAATAATTTTTAAATGGTTTTTGCCGAGGGCTGTTCAAATTTTGTTTCAAATTAAATAACTTTTCAGAGGAAAATAAAGAATTTGTGATGAACTAAAACACTTTTCTCATGGTGGATTTCTCCTCTCAAAATGAAAACCAACTTTATACTCAACAACCCTGAATAAATAAAGCAGACACAGTCCTCACCAAATACTTCAAAGAATGCTTTTACATTTTATCCCCTCTGCACCGACAACACAACGTGGCTGTCTGAGAGTAAAAAACAAAAGTGACACAGAGATTATGTCCTGGCTTATGATGATTCATAATTAATAATCAATTAATGACTTTTAATAAAGCCTAAAGTAAATAAATTATTTCCTTTCCTGTCAGTCCAGTGCAAAGTCTATAATGTTTAGATTAGGACAGCATCCTGATCCAAAGAGCAGGGATGGGGCTGACCTGGCATGGATGCAAAACAGGCACCAAAAACTACTCCCTATAGTTTGTCTAAACATATGTGTTTAGGAAGTTCAACCATTACTACTTTGGTACTAAGTTTGGAAAGGGTGAGGCAGAGGGACACCCCTCTCTTCACAAAAGACCTTTCCTTTCATTGCCAATCAACAATCTTATTTCTGCAAGTCTATTTCTTTCACCAAGCCTCCTCCATGGGATTTGTAAGAAATCTCTCAAGACTTTACAAATTGTCCATTATTTTCTTTTGACTCTCATGCAGGATTTTTGTGTGTTAACTTGGGAGGTCAACACTTAGCTGCAAACAAAACTGTGCCATGTCTGCATTAACAAGCAGTGCAGTCCCATTTAGGAAAGTGTCATGAAGCGAAATGCTTGGGGCAGAGGGTCCAGTGCCCAGAGATTGGGTATTTTTGAGAGGGGTTATTCAGCTTGAGAACATCAGCTGCACTTCTGAAAAGAAGCTTTTTTGAAACAAGTGAAGCCCAAGATACTCCCTAAGGGGACCTAATGTGGTAAGAAAAGGTGGCCACAAGGTTCACTTCAAAACTGCGCTCATGATCTGAACCATAACTCTACTACAAAAGTATTTCCTAAAAACACAGTGTGCAAGTTATTCACCATCCATTTCATGACTAAATACTGAAAGTCTAACACACAGATACAATGAAATATTTATTGCAAAGTGTCTATCACAAGTAATTTTTCAGAAACTACCAGACTTCTACAGTATGTTCTACAGTTTATCAATCTAGATATGAAAAATTAAGCATCTGCATTATCTTCTGCTTTTTCTTAGATGGTTATCATAGCTGCATTTTGCAGTCAGACTCATACTTCTCCAATAGACTACTCCAAGTTTCCCCAGGATCTGTAAGTCTTCTGAACCTAATTTCCATAATGCAATTATACTTTTGGGAATAACAATGAAAGATACTTTCTTCTATAGCTGATATCTGTGGTGGGGGAAATGAGAGGAAGATAAGACAGATCAACCTAACTTGGGAGTAAAGGGTGGAAGTTTGCAGTATATGCTTTCTCCAAACTCTTCTTCTTCTCTATTGGAGAAACAATTTCCATTTTCCTCATTTTTGTATCTCTGCAATCTGAGAACTATGATGAACTGCCTCACACGCTACAGAATAGTATAGCATCAGTTGCTCTAGATAAAAAGCAGCCCTTTCTGAAAAGGACTTGGGATTTCTGGTGGATGAGAGGTTAGATGAGAGCTGGAAATGCCCATTTGCAGCCCAGAAAGCCCAACTGCATCCGGGGCTGCATCAAAACCAGTGTGGCCAGCAGGGCAAGGGAGGGGATTCTGCCCCCTGCTCTGCTCTTGGAGACACTACCAGGGGTGTTGCATCCAGCACAGGATGGACATCGACCTGTTGGACAAGTACAGAGGAGGGACACCAAGATGATTAGAGGGGTGGAGCACCTCTCCTGAAAGGAAAGGCTAGAAGATTTGGGATTGTTGAGCCTAGAAAAGGTTTTGGGGTGATCCAATTGTGGCCTCCCAGTATCTGAAGGGAGGCCAAAGCAAAATGGAGAAGGACCTTTTACAAGAACATGTAGTGACAGGAAAAGGGAGAATGGATCCAAAGGGAAAGAGTAGGTTTTGATTATGTATCAGGAAGAAATTCTTTACTCTGAGGGCAGTGAGGCACAGGAACAGGTTTCCCACAGGAGCTGTGGCTGCCCCATTTCTGGAAATGTTCAGGGACAGGTTGGATGGGCCTCTGAATACCTATTTGGATCCTTGTTCAAGACACCATTTTCAGAAAAACATCATCAAAACGTCATTTCTGTCTCTATGACTAACGAGCAAGACTTCTGAGCAACATAGTTTAAAACTGAATGCTGTTTACTAGAAACACTACTTTTGAAGGTACAGGAAAACATATGAAATACAATGCAGTGCTGTCTTCATGGGAATTAATTCTAGTTGCTGACTGAGAAGCTCATCAGTTTATCATAAAAGCTTTATGTATTCTCTCTCAGCTGTTTTATCCCCTGAATATAAGAAAAACAGGATACAGGAAAGGATGTTCCCATTATCCCTGATCTGGATACCCACGACTTGGGTCATAATAAATATGCCCTAGAATGCTGTCTTTAGAAACAACCACAACCCTAATGAAACTTTGAGTCACAGGTGGTCAGGAATGTAACAAAGGTGAATAGGTACTGAAAAACTCTCCATTCCCCAAGCACTTTAATCAAAATGTCTGAAAATTACTGCATATTTCCCTCTATCAGCCTAAGCACATTTAAGAGGATGAAATCTTGCTATACAAAGAAATAAACTGAGAGGAATAGCCATGGGATTCCCTGTTGGAAATATTTACATGTACTCTTACTGCAAAGAAAGGTCTCTTGTTTGTCCAAGGCAAAACTGACCTGCAATGGAGCGTATTTCACTCCAGAATCATGGAGAAAGAGAACTGAAAGGGACTGCCTAAGGATACAAATGTCACAGTCTATCCCAGCAGCACAGGAGTCATCCATGTCTATGATGAGAAACATATGGAGCTGTCCACGGAAGCCAGGCTTTGGACGGGCACAGATCTGGCCCTGCCACAGGCTGCTTATGGGTGCTCTGGATTTCAGCTCTTCACATTTCCCATGAAAACTAACATTTCTGCAACATTTCCTAAGCTTACACAAGATGACACTGGGAAATCAGTGGGAATATTGCCACATCTAGACAGCACACATTGCAAGCCTGCCAGTAACACCCAACACCATGCTCAGCTGTGGCAGAGACTCTGGAAAGTGACACAGGAAAGTTCCCATTTCTGCTGCTCCTTTATCAAAACTGACCTTTACAGAGATGCAGAATCATCAGACTTAAATTCGAGAGACAGACTCTGATGTAGCAATGTACTACTAAGTTTTTGTGCCACACAAACCACTCATGTAATAAAACAGATTATCAATCAGAAGTTAAAGAAGACTAATGTCTTCTTCATCTGTTGCAAAAATTCAGTGTTTGTTTAGAACTAGTGCTTTAGATTTGGTTTATATACCAAGGAGCTTAAGAAACTATGTCATCAAAGAGATATTTTTTCCTCTCTATTTTTTGTTTTGTGAGATTTTAAAAAGACTTACAAAGAAACTGTGTAAGAAAATAACACAAAGAGTAAGAGAAAAATAATAGCAGATAATAGCACAAATACTAGCTTGGAGGAAAAAACACAAAAGTGCAGAGATTCACAACTACTGATCTAATGTTATATACTGTTAAGATTTTTCTTCTAAAGGAACTCAGAGACTGTAAGTGCAATATGCCCTGTTTTGTCAGCTGTATAAAAAAAGGTGGTTTAAAAACGACTCATGTGGCAGTTTCTGAACTCCACTGAGAGAGAGAACTTCAGACCAGAACCCACAAGTTATTGTGGTTCATTGGCCAAGTAACAACTTTCTGAGTTCACTGCTTGTCATGCAGCTCCTGGTGTATATATCAGTAAAGAGTGTTATGAGAAATGAGATGCTGGCTATTTTAAATATGGATTTTGAGACCTAATATTTGGCAATTCCTAACACAGAAATTGTAGGAATATCTCATAAAGATTGCACCTTCAAGCATGCAAAAAGTAGGGTTTTTAAATATCTTTTTAAAATTGCTTTTATTACATTAAATATATATAAGGCTTGCTCTACTGAACTCATTTTTGTTAACAGCTATGCTATATACATTAAATCAGGATAGAAATATTGCAAAAATGCCTGACGTTAAAGTGGTTTTAATTTTGCAGTTTTAAGACTGAACTAATACTATGATGCAAAAAAGTGGGCAAAATGAAATTATTCCCATAATTTCATAACTGACAGCTCTCAGTGTTCATGGGCTACAAGATACTCAATAAACTAAGTGTGGTGGTTAGTTTGTTTATAGACATACATGAAAACACAATCTCTTGCCCTATTTTGGATGGCCTCATCTTCAAGTAATAGTAACTAAACACTATGTAAATCCTGATTAACTACTTTATGTACCAACTGCTATTCACGCACTCTTTTGCTTGACACCACCCTCCTTCTGTACTCACTAGAAGCCCACAGTTCACCTGGAAGCTTAAAGATAACTGTTACTAATAACAAGACAAAAATTCTACCTTGAACCTCTAAGCTGTTGTTGTTTTCCATTATTTTATTCAAACACTCCTCTGTTTGTAGTGAAGAATTTTGCAATTATAAAAAGTTTACAGGATGCTAAATTATACTAATTCCTATCCAGGATATTACTGCCTCGTTCTGTCACAGATTATCAAATCATCAGCTTCTGACCATGAAGTCTGATAAACTTACTTGTTACTGCCTCAAAGCAGAGAATTCTTCCTGAATTTCATTGCCTGGAAACTACCAGAAGGTAATTTCCAGCCTGAATTTTTGTATGGTTTTCAAAGAAAGTCCCTGTTCAAAGCAGCACATTCTAGTTCAAGCCCAGACTGTTCCCTGCTTTCCCCTCCTCTGATGTTAGAGGCTTCAAAACCTCTCCAGTATTTGGAGAAGTAGCTAACACTTAGGTTTCACCATATACACCCCCATGACCCTCATCTTCCACTTGTGTTATGCATTTCAGGTGAAAGAGTGTTAACATCCTTGTACCTGCTCACCTAGCAGTAAAAACCTTAAATCTAAAAAGAAATGGTGTCACTGCTACAGTGCAAAATCAGAAAGAAAATTCAAAAACATTGGATTGGAAAATTCAAAAATTGGATAGAGACAAGGCTGAACAGTATTTGTAGCTGCTAAGCAAGATTCAACTTGGATATTTCTCTGACAAGTACAGTCATGGGTTAAAATTCACTGCAGCTAGGAGATGAGAGAATCTGAGTCAAGCTAAGGTTCTTATCCCTTCACACTCATATGCCCAGTTATACCAAATGTTTGTAACTCTCTGCTGCAAATGCAGGCAGCATAGATCCAAAACCAATCCTTTGAGAAGTGCCATGGACCTTTCTATTTTCTTTTTTTCTTTTCCTCTTTTCAATTGGGAATCTCACCATGCAGATTTAACAGTTTGCAGTGTTCATGAACAGTATTCATACTCTTTAAGCAAAGCCAGACAGAATGACCACTAAACATCACAGGCCAGCCATTAAGATCAAAGAAGGTTGTCTTCACTGCCTCCTGGGAGCACTGAAGTCTTCAAGTGAGCAAGAGAGCAGCATAGAGAAGTCAAACCTGCTCTGCCATTTAGGTGTACAAGCCACAAGAGAGAAGCACAATGATAAAGCAGGTGGGACTTTTCATAAATGGGAAATAATATGCTCAACATTTGGCCAGGGTCTGAACTCCAGGACTGACAGACTTAAAGCCAAATTCACCTCAACAAAGAGGGATAGTGCTAGCTTCCATTCCTCTCCAACCAGCACCAGCAGCTGCAAATTCCCTATCTCGTTTCATCAAACCTGGTGGCACAGGTGCTTCACTCATTGACCAGGGGTCAAATGACACAGCTATAACCCCAAAGTGTAACCAAGTTCCATGCTTTTTTATCTATTTGGGACAAGCAAAACCCATGAGAAGATTAAAAGATGCAAATGCAAATGCTAAATCATCAAGTCACAAGTCTGAATTGCTAAGGCTCCTCAAATACTACCTTATTAAGGTGTGATCTTTGACAAGGATGTACTACTTCAGTTCCTTCTGCAGGTGCACAGTGACAGCCAGGGCTGGATTTCCTTCTCATCTGTATTTCTGGCCAGGCATATGACACATGAAATTTCATATGACATTTGTGTATGGAATCACACAACTGTACACACACGTGCGTAACAGGCTGGTCCCACTGGAAAGACACCACCCCTAGAACGATGTGTCGTGGCTACAGCTTTCAGTAAAGCAGTGGACATCCTCACAGGTCCTTGAAAATCCCACAGCCTGTGCACAAGCACTGTGCACATGAAGCTCTGGGACCTTCAGACACACTCAGAGGGGGCTCTCACACCACCACACTTCATCTACAGTCTGAAACAGCATGTGCTGTGAACATCCATATGAGAAGCTTGCAAAAATAAATGATATTAAAATAATGGTGCTTCCAAGATGTTCCCTTTTTTGTTGTTGTTTTTAAACTAATTTGTCATTTGGAGTATTTTGATGCCCTCAAATGCCTTTGGGAACCAGTATTGCTGTTAACTTCTCACTTAAAGGAGGTCCTTTCTTTCAGGAAAAAACTTAACAGAGGAAACCAAAATAGAGAATCTTTCAAAAATGGGTAAGAACACATACAGAAATGGCATTACGTACATAAATATTTACTAGCTGGTCTCCTCCCTAAGACCTTGCAACAGGAGTTGCTTGACTGAGTTAGCAGAGGAGTGGACAAGTGATTTCACTGGCCAAGTGCCTATGAAAGGGGAATAATAGAGCATTATGCTACATGTGCTCAGAACAGACTGAAAGACTCTTGGGGAAGCAGGAGAATAAAAGCACAGGTAAGACAAAGAGTCTGGAAGAAAGCCAATGTAATACAGCAAGGAAAAAAAGGTGGAAAGAGGGAAGAAAGGATAGTCCAAGACAGCCCCTTGCCTTCACATAAACTGGCTAAATGGCATTTTTATCCTCCAGAAGTGACATCAGGCTGAAGATTCTTACTAGCCACTACAGATCCCCAGCTTGCTTTTGGGAGCCCAGGACCTCGGCAGTTTTTGCCTCTGGCCAAACAACTGTCCTCTTGCACTCTTCTGGGTAAAGAAGTCAGCATCCACAGCTCTTGATGCTAATACCCTACTGAAAGGCAAATATTACACCCACCTTTGGTATGCTGTTGTTTCAGGATATCTAAATATGGAGGTAACAGTTACAAGTTTCATACCATCAAGCTCCCTATTGCAAACACAAGTACAGAAACTTCAGCACACAAAATTAGCAGGAACTCCAGAAATGAGTAATTAAAAGATACCGGAATCCAACTAGAATCACCAAAAGAAGCATCATTTTGTCTGATTGCCATCCCCTGCCACAACTTTGCACCTCAAAGCACACAAAAATACGAGACATAGATATTAAAAAATAGGAATAAATTAAAAATCATTCACTGCCAATGTGAACTGCTTAATTGCAATACTGAAAGACTATTCTGAGTACTGCAAAGTCCTGCTAGAATTACAAGAAATACAGTTTATAGAAATATAATTTACTTAGAGAAATCAACATAATTTGCCATAACAACAACCAGCTCTACTCTCTCTATGGGTTTTAACATCTTACTCCCCTATTACCTTAGGAAACACTGAAAACAATTTTTTTTCTCCATTCTGTAGTACTAGAACTCGACAGCAAACATATCACACAGAGCTGCCTTTTGAAACCCTGAAGATGGATTTATGTTCCCCCGACTTAAAACAACCTATTTAATGGCCACACATCAGAAAGTCTCATAGTGGAGAGCTTTGACTGCCTTTGTGTCAGATCTCACTCTCATGTTGCAGCAGGTACTTAAAGAGTGGGAATCATTTTTTTTCCAAAGGAATTTTGATGTCCAACTCCCTTTGAAGCCCCCCCTTCCTATGTATCTTTGAAAATCTGATCTTCAATTTGTTATCCATTTTCCCTTCCCACTTGATATGACAATGGCTTTCCTCCTTCCTCCTTGAACACTCAAATAAAAGGGCAGTAGCAGGTCTGTACTCCTTAAATGAATGAAGAGTAGTTGTTCAGAAAATAACAGCTCCTTCTCCCAGTCCTCATCTATTCTTTTCCATTCCAGTTGCATAAAACATCATCATGATGGGCCACAGGCTTCTGTTTCTCACTCTATGCCATCCATCAGATTTGATTTACAGTCTTAAGATAAAAGTGAAGATCATTGAAGGCAGAAACTGGATGCAGTTGTCTGCCATGGAAAACAGATTTCCTACTCCTTTCAAATTTACTGATTACTCACGGCCTTTCCCCTCTAAAGGGTATCTACCAAAGTGGGCACTGTGTTGGAATAGCCACCAGCTGTCTGATAAAACTTAATGAATGGCAATTTTATGAGCTTCTGTTGTTATTGTTCCTTTAACTCCTTCAGTACTAACCCACCATGGCAATTCACTGACAAAGGAAGATTAGAGATAAGGCACAACTATGAACATTTTGATCCCTACTCCAATAATTTTTTTAAGAGATTTTCTTAGGCAAGTCATACAGGGCCATAATTTTTATGGTGTCCAGCACTTGCTCTTTTCTACAATAGAGGAAACACACTTAAAAGAGAACACAGAAACCTCAAATACTGTAGTATTTATATAATCAGCATCACCTTGGCACACTAGGACTTATTTTTCTGAGTGCCTTTAGCCAGACATTTCAGTCCTCTGCATTTGATCCTGGGAAATTTCTGTCTGGACAAGATCTATAATTTATCTGTTATTTTCCCATCAGTGAAGACTGTCCTGCCTGGCCAAGAGAAGAATTTTGCTCTATCATAGTGAAATTAAGCACACATAGAATTATTATATGTAAGCTGCATGGAAAGATTAAATTCAGACTCAATCGCACAACTAAATCCCCATTCAGTGCTTTGAAAACTTACAGCTAAGTGTGAAGCTAAAAACATTACTAACAAAGTGAGCTATCTTCCAACCACATCCTCTTCCAGAAAAACATCAATAGAAGACAAGTCTAAAAATTTGCCTTAGAGGAATTAATGAATATTTGTTTGAAATGCAGCCATCTCCCTTTGGGACAGGTTTTTTTCCTCCTTCTTTTTTCTTTCCCTCCCCTCATCTAGTGAACATATCCTGTGCTTCAGGGTATGGAAACCTGTCAAAATCACACCCACAGTCAAATCAAATTTAACATATCTTTACAAGATATTTATAGCATGCAAATACCTAGAGGCCCTGCTTCTCAGATACATGAAGATCTCTTATGCTAGAGAAGGAGAGCTCTTTCACGTTAGTGAGAATGTGTCCATGGTAGACTAGTAACTGGTTTCACATACTGTACTTGACACGTGGAGATTCAGCAAGCCACACCTCCACTTCATGTGCAGCAAGCAAACAAACCACTCTACAGCATCTAAAAAGAGGTGTTCAGCAAGCCCTTTCAACCACATCTCTACAACCAGCCACTTGTGTCTCAGCAGGATTCTGCTTCAAGAATCCCAGAAAAAATAATTTCACTTCATACTTCATTAAAAAAAATAGGAAAATTTTGCTTCATTTCACTTTTTCTTAAGTTTCTTTAGCAGGTTAAGGAGCCTGACAAAACATTTTCTCAAGATAAAACAGATTAGCAGTAAAAGTTCCACCTTCAGATTCCCAGGGATCTGCTTCACTCACAAATTTTGTCTCTTGGCACACATCTCACTGAGAAATAAATTATTATACTAGTTTCTTTGAAAAAACTTTTCCTTCTTTGTCACTTAAGAGCAATCAGAGACAGGAATTTTCAAATGAGAGAGCTTAGAGCAGAACCACCAAGCACAAGCTATCTCTCAGGACACTTTTGGAACATCATCCGAAATCGCATGCTGAGTGCCCACGCCTGCTGCGCCCACTGCAGCACCCAAACCTGCAGGGCTCTGTGTGTTAGGGCTGAGCAACCAGTCTGCAGTGCTGAGGAGGGTCATGTCACCTGGGGGAAGAGGGCAAACAAAAGAAAACCGTTTGGCTTCGTCTCAGGAGGCAAACACGTATTGCAAGTCAGAGCTTTCTGGGTAGAATTCACTCCGAAGTCTTTTAAACTGGAAAATTCTAGTGTCAGATAAATAAGCTACCACGGTTTAATTGACTTTCTTCAATAAACTCTGATACCTACCTAGAAGTTGAGATATTATTTCCAGAATTATTTTCTATGTGGGATCAGTGCATTAACAAATGCAATATATACCTAATTTCCTGACGAAGTAATATTAAGCATTTCTCAGAATGTCTGCACACAGCACTACATGCCGAAGAAAAAAGTCAAGTCAGATGATGAGCATCTTTCAGTGTTTCAAGGAACACCACCTATTTTTTTTGCCACAAAAGAACCTTCAAGGTTATAGAAGGTAGAAAAGCTCCTGAAGTTTACTACAAAGGCTTCTGTGAGCTACAGGAATTTTAATTTGAAAGGGCAATTTTATCCTGTACCAAAAGTGGTATATACCTGGTAATACGATACAAAAATAGAATAACATACTTTTGTGTTTTAAAGGAAGAAGATTCATTTATGGACATAAAATATTTTCCTACTTCAACTACATGAGCATGGTAAGCACTTTATTTATTCTTTAAAAAGCCATTTTTTTTTTCAAATGGCTTAATATTTGATTAAAGCAATACTTCTATAGCAATAACAAAAAGTAAATTACACACAAGTCTGGCACAAGTTCCTGTTAATCTGATAACCCGAAAACTGTCCCCACTACCAAAGACTCCAATTACAATGAATAACAGAGATATTTGGGGAATCAAGCAGGGGACAACATCTGTTTGATTGACATGTGCCTTTCCTGGAAAAATGCAATGCATGTGCATAATCCTAAAGAGTCTGATAGCACTCCTATGACTCAATTTTTAGGGGAAAAAAAGGCATATCTTTGCTACAACAGTAGTAGCAGTTTACCTATATATTTATACTGAAGAGCAATACTGAAGCTGCGTGACTCTCTTTTCTAGTAATGCATTAAGTCTCTGTTCACACATCCAGCCAAATGTCATGTGTCTTTCCCACTATTGCCAAAGAAATGCTACAGAAAGACCATTTTTTTTGCTGTTTGTTGTATAACTCTTCTGTGTTTCATTATACATATTATTATATGTATTATAGATGTATTATATTACTGGCAAAGCTGTTAGGTTGTTCTGTTGTTAGTATTCTACTGAGAACAAACATAACTTATCAACTGCCTGACTGCTTCTTGAGAAATAGGTATCAGTTTACCCCATTGAATTACTACACCTGTTTGAATTTTGGCCACTCCATCAGAGCAGCAAGCTAGCCTGAGGAACTTTCAACACTCAGTTTTATTAGCCCACTTGACAAAATTCTCATAGCCTTAGGGGCTTGCAAAAAGTGAGAACATAAAGAAATACCAAAATAGTAAAAAAGACTGAAAAATTAAATTTTGTACAGTGGCAATTGTAAATACCTACTTTTTTTCTCTCATCATTAAACTTCCTTTTCGGTTTTTTGATCTTTTTTTTTTTTTAAATTTAAGCTCTGCACACATTACCTGCTCAGTCAATTTAAACACCATGAAAAAAACATAAACCTGTAATGAAAGCTATTGTTGAAACTTGATAATAGTAACTACTGATAAACATTGAACATTGCCTTTATGTATCCTATGAATAAACACGGAACACCTAAAAAAGTAAAACATTATAGTGCTTGTTGACTGTAAGAATACCCAAACAAGAAGGAGAAAAAGCAAATTATGAAACACTGAAAAAAGAAAAGCAGGCTCACCTTCTGTGCCATTGGGTGTCATGGAATTATTATTTATATGGGAGTTATCTAGTTTTGGACCACTGGGGGATTCACTACTACCACTTAGTCGTCTATGTGGGCTGGCTAGATCCTGCATTTCCATAGACCTGAAAACAAGATGCAACTAGTTTTAGTGACATAAGTCAATATGAATTACAGAGGAACTGCCTTTATAAGATGTAGCCTGCTATTTACCAACATCCCAGAAACACTTTGTAAAAAATTAACTACTTCTAGCAACTTGATTTTTTCCAATGTTTTAACTCATGTTGTAGCCCCACACATGACTGGCCAGCTACTGTAATTATTTTTGCAGCTTGTAACTAAATAAAACTTAGATTCCAAGCACTGCACTTTAAAAATGGATGTAATCTTGTATTTTTTAAATATGCACAAAAATGGAATCACCAATATATTAAGACATATATCCTCTTAAAAACAAATTAACACTCTGTTTTTTCAAGATTTACCACTCAGTGGCAATATAATGGGCCTCCAAAACAAATAGAACACTTGAAGCAATTGTGGAAACCTATCATCTACTGTCAGGGAATGAGATATTCCTGATGTATGTGTTTACTCTGGCAAACTACTTAATTGTTCCTCTGTTTCCTTTGAAACAAATGCAGCATTAAAACATTATTATGTCTGCTCACTTGTTTGCTTTGTGGATTACATAAAGCGTGCCCAACTGGAAAGGGATATGACCAACATAGAGTGAATCCATACAGGCGTTAGTGTGCCTTAGCACTCTGCTGTACCTCAGCAGCTGTCGCTCAGTCCTAATGAGAAAACAGCAATTCCCATCTAAAGCAAAAAAAATTAAATGTCTACGTGGCACAAAAGCAGCTGAATATATCAGATTTGTGGTTTCAATAGCCTTATATTAAAAGGTCAACAGTCATCACCACCTTGACACAGCCCATGGTTGATGTTGGGGCTCATGACTGAAGGGCTCTGTCCTTCTGTTCCTTTATGCCTAAAACTTTTGATATTGTTATTTGTTGTACTCATTCTAAGTAATTGCTCCCAGCAGAAACTTCATAGGTTACTGTGCCTCTAAGGCATTTGAACCAGTAATTTTTTGGTTTAAAAGAAATGCTTAGGCTCTTTTAAAGACTATTAAAATTATATATAAAATTAGTCCCGCAGTAATGGTATAAATATTGCAAGTGTCAATTCAGGTATAAAGCTTTCGTATTTTAATTGAAATTTTATCACACATCCTAAACATAGATCCTTCATTTAATATTTCTTTACCTAAAACAATCCACACAAAAAGAAGATGATACTGCATTGAGTTCGAAATACAGCATCAAATATAAACTCAAACAATTTAGGGAAAAAGTTACGTGCTCATGGTCTACAGACGTGTTTGCACGCATGTAAAAGCTACGCTCCAGCATTTACTCATCTGCTTAAGGTGGGAAACAAGAATGAATACTTTATTCATCACTTGAAGTTAAGAAAAACCCAACAATAAAAGGCTGGCAAAAAATTAGCAACTTTCGGTCAAATCCTTACCTGCAGCTTGAGGAAACAGCAACATCTGAACTGGTTTGGGACTCCTGCACCTGTAAACCAGGGAAACAAACAGAAGCTTCTATTACTCTGCTTTACTACGAGGCCTTAATTTAAAGAAAGGGTATCACTACGGATGACAATTCTGTCCTTTAAATCCAAAGGGAGAGGAGGAGGGTGCGGTGCCCGTGAAAGGCATATTGTCTTTAAATTGAAGGCTCAACTGTTGTTTCCCCGGCAGGTCTCTCTCCCTCCTCCCCGCGCCAGGGGACGGCAGCCAAGTGACGGGATAGTGATTCATCAGGGGCCCGTGACAGCTGCAGAGGGGCTCACTCCTCCCCCGGCTCGGCTCGGCTCGGCTCTGCCCTGCACCCCGCAAAGGTAACCCCGCCGCGCCGCCCGCCAAGGGCAGCCCAGCTGCTCCAGCCCCTCCGCGCTCTCAGCATCCTCCGCTCCTCTCGCCTCTTCTCATCCCTCCTTCCCCCTTCGGCCTTGACACATCCGTGCCCTCCTCATACTGGTTTTCCTCTCCCTTTGCTCTTCGCCATCCTTCCTCTGTGCCTGGGCCACAGGGAGCCCGCAACTCAAGCTCACCCCAAAGGCAAGCTGGAGATGCTGATGTTATTTTTTTGGGGGGGCGGGGGAGGGGTAGAGAACTACAAAGGGCAAGTCTACCTATGGTAAAGACCTTCACTATAGAGACAACAGCCTTACAGAGCCATCTCTAAAAGAAGCCCATCTCCAGCCAGGTCAAATTAAAATAAAAACGTCACCCATTATTGCACAGTCCCACTCCTAAAAATTCCAGTTGCTAATGAGATTTCTGATAAAATGACTTAAAAGGATACTTCTAGCTAAATAAATGGGAGGAAGCTGTAGCATTTACCTCTGAGGTCACTCACGAAGAAAAAGAATCTGGTTCCACTGGGAAGCCCACCAGTAATTTTTTAGGTTAATCCAATTATTCCTGTTATAACTCAGGTGAGTAATATTTTTCATATTCCATCAGAAAAACACTGTTGCTTTACTAACAAACTCTAGCCAGTAAGAATTGTCAGCAGGTGATAAAATTCAGGTGGAAATACACTGCTAGACACTGTTAGCCTAAAAGCACACGAAAGCTTCTCTGGGCAAGGTATATATCCTTTTAATGTCTGCAGTGAGGATCCTTCTTGTGCATTTCCATTCAACCTGAACTGACATCTCTTTAAATGATCACAGAGCAAAGACAAGAGAGATGAGGCATTTTAAGTGCCATAAAAATCATCCGAGCAAATCCTACTTATGTGTCTGTAGGGTGGGTTTTTGTTATTTTTAATCACAGACAGAATTACTACTAGCAAGAGTAAACAACTGCTAGGGGCAGTCAGGCACTGAAGAACATTACAAATGATGTCAAGAAGCATGCAATAATGCATGCTGAAAAACATCAATCTTTTTATAACTGGGTACTTAAAGTACTGCATAACATGCTTTTCAATACATCGTTGCATGCCAAATCAAACTAGACTAGCAGATACAGTCAAAACTGTGCATTTTGGTTTAAGGATTTTTTTTCTCCTCACTTCTTTACCCCAGAAACTGCTGCAGAGTGCCTTAGGATATGCTTCTGCTGTTACTTCTAAACACCTGGAAAAAATTATAGGTGAGAACTAAGTTTGCCTACAGAGCTATCTTCCCTCGCTCTTGCACTGGATCTTTTAAAACTTATCTTTTGTAATAAAAAAACTTCCTTTTTCAGACGGATGCTTTAACTACCTGGTATTTTCCAACATGCCCTACACAATTATCCATACTTGATTAAAATAAAAAAAAAGTAATCCTCACTATTTTAAGTACCAAATTTTTACAAAAATTGTAACTTCTGTACATTTGAAAATATATACATTATATACATATATACATGTTAATGTATGTGCATAGCAAGAAAGATCTCATTTATCTATTCGTGGGACAGGGCATAAAAAAATAACCAGCTCGTTCAAAGTGAATTAAATATATACCTTAAATGTCCTCCAACACTCTGCGATTTGTGAAAGTTCATATCCACAATTTTCATTTTCATTAGACGTACTTTAGATATATTCCTTTGTGTCACAAGGACTATTTAAACCATGTGTTGCACGTTACCAAATTTAAAAATTACTCTTTAATCAAAATAACTTTAAAACAACTAATCCTCACTTAGGCTGGTCAGCTGAATCCACACAGTGGTCCAGGAAAAATAAATCTACTCTCAAGAATGCGAATGCAGACAACAATTAGACACAGATGTGAGTGAAATTAGTTACAGTTTACAAAATGCTACACTTCACATGCTTTCAGTTTTTTATGTGCAGTACAAAATTACAACGTAGTAAGGAACCACACTTATGACGACCAGTTAGTTCATACAATAAAACCATTTCTGGGTGGTGTGTGCTTGTGCTTTCTCTCATATATTCCCATTTTGTCAACAGGTTTCTGGATAATTGAAGTTTGGCAACATAACTCACAGATCAAATAAAAAAAGTGGGGGGGAAAAACCCAAATGCTTGGCCTTACCCAGACAGTAATGGGTCACATTAAAAAAAAAAAAAAAAAAAAAAGCTGTCACACCCCCTTCATACTCAGTGCTCTGCTTAAACCTTAAACTAAAAATGCCTGATACGCTAAATGGCATACACATTCTTCTTAATGCCTCAAAAACATCACTGTGTATAATTTGATTTCTGTAGCATTCACATCTTTCTCCTTAATACAGATTGCAGACTGGGCATTATGTAGTGCATGGTGAGAAAAAAAGGACAATACTAGCAAAGCTACTTAAAATTCATCCATTTAAGAATCTTAAATCAGTAACATCAAATTCTGATTAGTTAATGAGGTCTTTTTAAGTTTGCCTTTTTTTCTAATTAAATTTATAATTCTTCACAGATGTAGGTTTTGTTGATGTTCAATTTGTCTCTCTCATTTTGTTAAACCTCACATAGTACTCCACCAATCCATTGAATAGCCACATTAAATCTGTTAATACCATGCTCTTCAACCCCAGAAATTATTTCCAGAAGGCAAACTTGCTTTGAGAGATCATCAAACAAGACTTAAGGTACACATTTTATCACATTTTCCCTACCACAGAGCTCAGGATGCAGAGGAAAATTCATGACTTTTGCACTGTTTATTATACTTTGCTAAATTACAAATCAAAAGCATCTGACAGAAGATCATGTATGAAGCCAAAAAGTTAATAATGTTCTGTGAAAAGTAAACTGTAAATGGGAAGGGTTTCTAAATTTCAGCATCACAGAGCAAATAAAATGTAGGTACTTGTCTAAATTACAGGTTTTCCACAGTATTTTTGCTTGCTAGGAGCAATTTTTTTAATGGCTATAATTTAAAACATTTTTCCAGCTGAAAAGAAATTTTCGGAGTGAAAATAAGAATTTAACCCAGAAAACTATAGCAAGCACATGCGTTTTGTCTTAAAAGATAGTGTTACTTTAAAGAAGAAAATTTCAAAGACAATGGCAGTTTTCAAACGAGGGTGTTCCTTCCTAGGAAAAAAAAAATCTGTCATTTGTAGGAAGGGGTGGAGGGAGGGAGATAAAGGGACTTTTTTCCCAACAGCACTCTTTGCCTCCCTAAAAGAACAACGCAGTCAGTATCTACTGACATAATGGCTTCAACAGCCAAAATGTTACAAAACCAAAATGCAAATTGGCTGCAGAAAGGCACCTTGCTGGCAACCCGGGAAACTTGGTAATACTTTTGCTCTTCCAATAATCATATATTGCTGGGCTCCAAGGGAAGAGGTAGGACTTTTTCACTAGATATGCACATCAAAGACGAATTGTACCTATTAAAGCAAAAGCAGGCAATTACAGTAATTTAATTTTTAATTACTAGTTTACATTCTTCTAAAGTGCTATCCTGTGTGCTCATTTCATACACTCATGAATGAAACGTTTTGAAATCCCAACATTTTCCTCCCTTTAAGAAAGTACTACTACAATATGACAATGCTTCTATTATGACCAGCCATTTAAGAATGTCTTTCTGCTTTTCCAAGATTTTCTTTGGCTCCTGAGAAATATTTAATACTTATTGCAATTCAAACAAAATGATTACTCATTCCTTTTTTTCTCCTAAGGTGAAGCGTGACTCAAGCCGTCTGTCACTGTGCAGAACTGCTGAGAGGGGATGGATGCTCATTTCCAGACCCTTCCAGGCCTTGGGAAAACTCTGACAGCACTGAGGTGCTTGGCTGAAAACTGCACGTCATGGGTTTGTGAGCAACATTAAAATGCTGTGTTTATGTACCTAAAATGCTGTAATCTGTATACACACACACATATGCACTTTTACAGATGCATATCCATATATGGACTATTAATTTATTTGACACCTCAAACCAGTAGTCATGTTCTGGCAGATGCTTTGCGAACCATCTCAGTATGGGTTGGAAAACAAAATAATCTTTATACAGGGTATCTAATGTTAAAAACTTCCAGTGATACACTACACCACATTTACACTCCTTATTCCAGATTTCCCTCGGTGCTCATTTTTAAATTTAAACAAACTACATGAAACACACTATCATTTTTTCCCCCGGCAAGCTTTTATCTCTTCCGTTTACCTAAGTTTTAAATGTTTGCTTACAGAAGAAAGAAAAAAAACACACCAAAACCCAACCACCTTCAAAGAAACATTTTTACGTGCACTAGCACCTTTACTTTTCCAGAATCAACCTTGCACTGTAAAGGGCAGTCCTTCCTCTTGGTGTTTGAAACACCAAGAAAATGTTTGGTGGGTCTTGGTTGCTCAAAGGCAAGATGTAAATATAATAAGACTTCAGAAGGTCTTTAACTTCCTTGTTCTAAGATCACCGTACTAAATAAGTCACCTAAAACGTCAATAAACGTCAAATATTTCAGTTGTGTAGATGTTTATTCTGTCATCTTGAAAAGTTCTCCTGTGGGGATCTGCATGTTTTCCTTGGTGTTTGGAAAATTTAAACATATTAAGCAAAAGGATTTCCTGCTTCAGAAAGCACTGTCAAAATCTCTGTCAGGCATTCTTCCTCCCAATTTTTTTATTATTTTTCTCACGCTCCCATGTCTCCTTCAACAAGGTCTGCTGGTTTCGTACCGTGCGTGCCTACTTGCAGCCCCCATCTAACATCTCCCCATCGCGTTACTCCTATCTGCCGAACCATTAGCATTCGAGGAAATCAAACAGAAGAATCCCCAAACCTGCCTGATCACAATACACAGAACCTCCTAACATCTGTTTTGTGGGAAGCCTACAAACCCCAGCCTGAACTACGGCCAAAATTAACTGCTGCACCCAGTGATTTATAATTGAGCGCCGCTCTCCTCCGGCGCGGCAGAACGCGCGGAACGCGCCGCTGCCCCTCCGCGCAGCCCGGCCCCGCCGCCGCGGGACCCCGCGCTCC